>ML785412.1:222157-237104 GCA_009831015.1 Picea engelmannii
TATATATAATATGAAAAATCTTAGGTATTTATCCTCAATATGAGGATGGTACCTAGGGTAAACCCTAGATTCTTCAAGGCATAAGGTTAAGTCAACAACATGACTCAAAGCCATTACAAAAATATACTCATTATGAGTTCAACATGTGACTTATAAGAATAGAACATCGATGGGGGGATAAAACTCCATCCTATAACCACTCAAGCTAGACCCAATTGACATAAATATTGATCTAGGTGGATATCGGTGACTACCCACTTATTCCTACTCGCTCAAAATAGTTTGTTGCAACTTAGTATTTTTAGCAGTTTTTTGGTTCTTGAACTTCCGAGGCCATTTTGAGGGCCTAAACGATGTTTTTTCGTGATCGAGCATCTCTCTTTGAGCCCCCTAAATGAAGCTCCTCGTCGATAGATTTCCAACGAACTATCTTGTGCCCCAAACAGAGATTGTATGTCAAAGTTATGCCCCTGGGAATTTGATACACCAAACTACCTAAAATGGGCCCCACAAAACTGTTGGCTTTTCATCTTCTGGGGTTATGGTTTTAGATTTTCTTTATGTTTAAAAGGCCTTTGGAGCCTCATTGTAAGAATCATCTTCTTGCGAATGTGAGTAGCCGTCACATCTCTTCTCATATATTAGATGTCACCATTCTAGCGAGAGTTTCATTCTGTATTTCTACAGTTTTGTATATTTCTCTCATTAATAGAAATGGTGTATTATTGTATTCATTTGTTTATGATTATATCTCTGCTATATTATTGGATATACGATATATCTCTGTACATTTCTTTATTATATATCCACTCTCATTTCATGCCAAAAATAATCTGGATCAAATATTGAAAATTATGTTAGAGTTTCGAGCAATAAAAGAGGAATCCAAACCTTTTATGAATTATCTTCTAATGAAGATAATTTTAGCATCCCACTCCTATTTCACACTAAAAACCTCTCCAAGGAGATGAGAATGAGATACATACTCTTGGCCATGAGATATATTAAAGACATTGAGATTCTTTTATTGATGATTTTATTAATTTGAAAAAGTGTACTTGTTTTACAAGTTGCCAAATGCCACATTGCCACTAATGGTAAGGAGAATGCAAAATGCAATAGAAGTAAAAATATTGCTATGAATAATGTCGTTGGAAATGCATGTGTAATACACCATTAGATTATATTCAATAGTTTTATGGACAAACACGAGATGATGGTGGTGGTAAGAAAAATCCATATGGGAATAAACACACCTAGGAGCATGCCATTCCAAGTGAGCTTAGAAAGAAGATGAATACTACGGGTGATGGACATACGAGTAAGGATTGGGCACAAAATTTGATGCAATTAATATGTGAATTTATCTCATACTCCAGACAATGAGACAAATCCAATTTTAAAGACAAATCTAGACAATGAGCTAGACTGGGCTATACAATTAATTGAGCCTAAAATAGAGGTGGTGAGAAAATGAATTATTTAGTATGCATGCTGATATTGATAATAAAGAATTGATAATAAAGCATTGGTTATAAGGTAAAGTTAAAGAAACAAGTGAAATTAGCGGCAAAACTGTTTATACCTATTTTTTAAAAATGTTTTAATATTTTAATTCTATGTAATCCAAAATGAAAGTTATAATAATTATGAAATTCTTAATGTATTATTTATAAGTAATCTAAAACTATTATTTCAGAGGTGGGTAACAATTTTACATAAAGGTTGAAAACATAGATGCATTATCCATTTCCCTCTAAATATTAGATACAAATATAATTATCAATAATGATTTGTTGAATACTTCATTCATATGAATAAGAATAAAATAGACATTTAGGAAGGTATTTACAATATTCATATGAATAAAATAGACATTTAGGTAGGTATTTACAATATTCATATGAATAAAATAGACATTTAGGTAGGCATTTACAATATTTTTTAAAATTAACATTTAGAATTTTCTTTTGAAAGTAACTAAAGCTTTTAGTATGCAGGTTTATCAGACTAATAACATCCTTCCAGAGTATTAGTCTAGTTGGTATATGAGAATTTAAATTATCTAGTTGGTTTATGAGAATATAAATTCAATTATAAATAGTAATATTTAAAATTCAAAATCTCTAATTTAATTGGATATGTCTATTTTGATTAGGTATGTCTACTTTGAGCAAAATTGGTTATATTATAATTTTTTAAATCAATTTTAATTTTATAATTTTTTTTATTGTATACACTAATTATATTATTATTTTTGAAATCAATTTTAATCTCATCATAATAATTTGTCTTCTAGATAAATTAATAATAGTTTGTCTTCATTGGATCGTGCAACTAAAAGTTCCACTTACTTACTCAATTAACTAAAAAAATTAATTATTCAAAATTTTTAAATTTATTTTTATATAAATAATAATAATTTTTAAATATAAAATATAAAATTTAAATACAATTTAATTGTGCATTGATTAAATTAATAATAATGGGAGTACAAACATGATTAACTTCATGGTTGAAAAACTGCCCAGTATAATATTGAATCATGGTTGAAAAACTGCCCAGTATAATATTGAAATATGATTGTCTCTTCCCAATTACCACTATGAGGAGGGTACACATGTCTCTTCTCAATTATTTATTTTCCTTTCATATTAACTATCACAAGTAGGCATAGTAGAGATAGAGTAACGAAGGACTATGTGTTAATTTTATTTTAAATATTTTTTTAATTTTTGTTTTTTTCTATTATTAATTTTTATTGGAAATGTCACATCCAAGTAGAGTAAATTAGTCACAACGATTTTTACCAATAAAAAATCATTAATAATTATTTTAAAAAATTGAAAATTATTTTTTTATTTTATAAAAAATTAATTTAATACAAAATTTATGTGAACTTTATAAAACTTTTGAAATCTTAAAATTTTTGGACAAGCTATTAAAAAAGGGTAATAATATTAATTGTTGAGTTACAAAATTACTCTTAATTCTAGGAAAATATGTGAAGTATTATGTAGGAATCATGACATAACAAGACCCAGCGACAAGAAGAAACCAACAATTACTTGATGATAATCTCTTTATGGAAATCCAATGTGGTTGAAGATTACAAGAATGATAGAATGTTAGATTTGGTGAAGGAATGTTAGAATCCAATTATCTTTTAGGTTTTCATACCATTTCCTCTTGGTTTAGATGGAAAACGTCTCTGCTTTCTTTTCAATTTAGGAAGGACGTTAAATAATGTGAAATTTGTATGTACAATATCATTGTTACAATTAGACTATTTACACAATATTTTTTTATTGGAAAACTAACTTGGTGTGCTTTGTTGAAAATGACCCCATCATCAAAAGGAGGAACATTGCAGGGTCATTGAAATAATGGTTTTTTGCATGTGCTGAAAATGAGAACCAGATTTGAGAGTCTTCTTACATGGAACACGGCTTCTACTTTGAGTGATTTCACTTGTTTGGCTTTCTTTCAAACATGATGCTTAGTGGGAGCATCTTCTGCTATAACTTTTGAATATTCACATTGATATCTCTTCATGAGCTTAGCTTGGTAAGCTTTTATGTACTCTTCCTCTCTAAACTATGTATTGTCATTTTGGAGGCCATCTATTGCTTTCTAATATTTTGAATGTATTGCTAGATACACTTTCCTAAGCTTGTGTGTTTTCCCTTCTCTTCTACAACTATTGTCCCATAAATGATCATCTTAATGCCTCATCTCCCTATGCATAGTTACTCCATGATATATTCAAGTTCGTTGTTTAAATGTGTTGATGGATTTTCTTATAGTGGGTTCTAAAGTAGTTGGTGTCTCTAAGATAAGATGCTTCTTGCTATTAGACACAGAGGTGTTGAGAGTACCATTATGAGTTTTGGTTGAAATAATGGCCAACAAGGTGGTGGTGAGAGTACCATTCTGAGAAGTTGGGCTCATGGAGAGCTTCAAAAACTAAATATTTGTAAGTGCATCCATACCCTCTTTCAAATGTGATCGTTGAACATGAAGTGTCATTACCATAATCGGTTTTACCTATATTATTTATATTTCCCATATCATTTATGAATACTTGTATGCACTATTAAATTACACATGATTTTAAAACTCATAAAAAAAACTATAAAAGGAAAATCACCCTACTGAAAAACACAATGAAGACAAAATGAACTTATAATTCGACATCATCATCCCTTTTTTTAATTGACAAGAGAAAGTTATAGATATGATAAAATAAAATTCCACATTTATAATTTACATTTAAAAACCATAATATAATATATGTTCAAAAGCCCCGGATGGGGTGATAGAAACGTAATCATGGTACAAGGATGTTGTATCGGGATCTGATGTGTGTGCCCTCTGCTCAACCCTTAAGGTCCCACTTGGCAGGATTTTCTCATATTTGTAGCATGCAATGGTTTATGATGGAAGGTGTTGAGTTGGTTATGGATGTTTCTTTCACCTATTTTGGAAATGAATGATCCATGCTCGATTGGGATATGAGGCCAAGTTGTCTCAATTCATCTTCATGGGCATTGTAAGCCTCCTCCACAGGGATATTATGCATTCCTAGAGGCTTTCCTCCCCTTTTCTCTTCATGTCCTTTGGTCTCTAGTACATCCCCTAGTCCATGAAGCTCTTTTTGGTGCCTCACTACATCCATGGTTCCTTACCTATGATTGTTCTTTGCTTCATAGCGTCCCCATGGCTAGAGGTCGTAAATGTCATGGTCGACTCCTGCTTAACATGCACAACTAAGTTAATAGGATTCTACAGAATTCTTTTATGCCAACACACCCTCAGAAATTGTCCCAGATGATGATGTGGATGTTGATACTTGTCCATGGGTTCTAGACACATGCTCATCCCGAACCAGGGAAACGAAATATCACAAGACATTGGAATTATACTGGAAAATGAAATAAATGATGGGAAAGGTGTCGTTGGAGAGAAATAGAGCATACAATGAGATATTGATTCAATTGGAAAACATGCAACTACATATTAAAGTGGTTGAACACAAAATATCGATGTCGGATAAGAAATTGGTGTGATCTAACTTCTCAACACTCCACAAAAACCATCCTTAGGTTCTTGATGATGTTTCTAATCACCCCCATGTATGATTTCCTAAATGCAATGTTTACCATTTTTTTTTGTTTTTTATTACAAGGACAACATATTTATGGCCTCTCTATAGTCTAGATGTCAAGATATAGGACAATGGTCTTCCAATTTAAGACATTTTGAAGATAGTTCATGGTTTTACTCTTTATATAGTTTATGGACTCGCTCTTCTTTTCAAATAACCTATCTAAAGCAACTACTTTTTTGTTGTTGGTCCGGTTTCCCTAGTGGCAAGCTAGGAACATAAATTATGTACACTTTTTTCACGTTAACATGAAATTCTTCAACTAGCTTAAAATATGTGTGTATGTGTTAAAAACTTAATAGACCAACCAAATGTATAATTTGCATTTTAAAATCATATAATATATGTTCAAAAATTTAATCCATCGACTAAACGTATAAAGTATACACTAACATAAATTAAGTTGGATATTGAAAATGAGAGTAATTATATAAAATATTGTTTTATTTGTAAAAATATTAAGGGATGCGTTTTATATTTGTGAATACTTGTTGAGATAGGATTAGTAAAATGTTTAACAATATTGATGAGAATTACTTAAATTAATTTCTTATATTGGTTATATATGATTCATTTTATAATAATAATAATAATAATAATTTTAAGGTCACAACCAAGCCAGACACCAAATTGGTGTATGTGACCCCCTTGTTTATGGGACAAGGGACCTCCTTTGTGTAGAGATTTGACTTCTAAAGTCTATGGAGGTATACATACCCTACCCCCCTCTGGATTTGAACTTGTGATCTCTTAGGAGGAAATAAATGTTCTTATAAGTTATATTTGAATTTATTAAATATCAAGAAAAATTAAGAAAATTTTGAAAAACAAATATCTAAATACTTAAATTTTTTAAAGTAAAGACAATTTATAAATAATAAATACAAATATATATCTAAATAAATATATAGTGGGTCTAATTGTTAATAACATGTGTTTCCTAGAGTTCACAGGTTCAAATTCAAAGGGGGTAGGGTATGTACACTTTTGTAAACTAAGGCCTCATAATGAGGGCTAACGGTTTACCCTACTTACCATCTATGGATCATAAAAAATTACAGTTATCATATAAAATAATTTTTAATCATATTTATATGATTTGTATTAATAATTACAATTATCATATAAAATTATATGTTAATATTGAAAATAATTTAAATAGATAAAAAAAATTAATAATATTTATGAAATTTGAAAATAAATTTATTAATAATTTATAAATCACATTAGTATGAAATCTATGCTAACAAAACATGTAATTATTATGTTTATGATTTATTTATTTATAATATAAAGTTATAAAAAATAAAAAAATTATATCATTATAAATTACAATGATGCCCCTGAATGGGGTGGTAATGGTTGTGACATTGACCTCACACACAATGAGTCAAGTAGCCACTTCACTACAAGATACCAGATGTATTATAGATGTCGAGTCGAGGTGTAGACTAGTACAGGGTAATGAAGAGGTGGGAGGATGAGTGGAGTACGAGCTCCCCCGCTCCAACAACTGAACTAATGACTCTAGCGAGGAAGATAGGATGAGAGTACGGGGTTCAAATTAGGTATTGGACAAAGGGACCTCCCTCATTCTAGTGTGATAACTCATATGATGGTTGATGTGGTGGTTCTTTGGGGAATTCTTATGGGTACTTGGAGTAGGAAGAAGTGGGAGATCATGACTCAAAGTGGCAATGGCTCTCCTAGATCGCAAAGGATTACTTAGATGAGGACTCTTATTTGCGATATGAGCTCAGGATGCTCTAGGGGTGGGCACAACTTCATTTTTAAGGTAGTCATTCTCTGGATCATTTGTTGGTTCTCTTCGTTGCATCAGTTTTTAGTTCCTAGTTTTGTATGTGTGGTTTCTGCAAGTTCTTCTTATACTCTCGGGCTCTCGTTGGGGGTTTCTATTTGTTCCTTTAATATTATTGGGTTTTGGCTAGTGTTTTCCCCTTTTTTGGTTAAGTTGTGTCTTGCGCAAGGGAGATATTTCAAGCAAAGGTGTGGTCTCTTAGTTTCAGGAGTAATTCTGGCTCCCCTGGCTCGTTGAGAGTTTGCCTTTCTCCTAGACTAGGTGGCATCCCTCATTCATCCCTATTAGGGTCCCATCTTCCAGTCCAAACCCTATCATGTGTTCATCCACAAAAGGGGGGGTTGGGTTGTCTATCTGCTAGTTTCACCTCCTCTTAGCCTTCACTCCTTGAAGATCAAGATGGAAGACAAGGTGGCTATTGGGTGTTTAAATTCTAGTGCATGAGTACCCCAAAGGAGAGGCACATCTAAGCCCCATCCACCTAGAAGAACCAACCTGCATTCTCATCAGATAGGGGTAGAGGGGGATACAAACCAGGTTAGGAAGTTTTTCAACAGTGGTACATCTCCTTACACCCAAAAAATAATGGAGAAGATGGTGAATTTGGTGCTACATAAAAGGGCATAGACTCCCAAATAATAGATAAAGAGAGAATTCCAAGAGTGGGTTTCAAACCCAAGTTTTTCAATATCAAGGGACACTAAGGTATTATACATAATGGAATTCTATTGGTTGGAAAAAACCCTCATTGTGTTGTCCATGGAGGATAACGAGGATAAGTAGGCAGGATCCTTGGATAAGATCAGACAATTGGAAGCAAAGTTCATTGTTTATGCAGGGTCTCTTTTGAGATAAACTTCAAGGTGACAAATTGGGATCTAGATAAGGAAGATAATACACTCGAGGTTGTTGGAATGCCAGGTTCATTATGAACCAAATCCAATCCAATTATTTTGGATAAGGCATCGGAAAAAGACACAAAGGGAAAGGATAAAGTGGATGGAAGCCCCAGCCATTATGAGCCATCTCATAGCTAATCATGTTGTCATGCAATATTAGTTCAAGTTTCTTCTTGTATGTTTTATGCATTTTCAATGTTGTCTTCAACGTGCTTCATTATAGAAACACTTGGATTACACTAGAAAATATAAGTATATTAGATGACTATTGTGTAAAGTCTTGTTTCCATTTTAGTAGGCCTTAAACAACCAAGAATGTATCAATTTGTATACATAATAATATATAAGTATATTAGGTTTTATTTTAAATAACAATGATAATTTTATATATTTTTTTGAACTCAATTTTAATTTTAATTTATTTAATATTGTGTTTGACCTTCTCTTTTATAGGATTCCCTTAAGGGACTAGAATTCCTACCTTAAAATTCTTTGCGAGTTCCCTAATAACATGGAAACCATTCCTATTGTCCCTACAAAGGAAGAAGTTTTTTCTTTAGATGAAATAGAGTTCAGGTTTAAGTGACTTGCAAATGGGAAAGCTAAGGACATTGAAGGCTACCAATCTTAAATTTTTAAAATTGGAGGGCCTATCCTTACCCCTCACATACACAAGCTCTTCAATTTAGAAGTCAAGCATGGATTCCCTAAACCCTGGACGCAAAGCCTCATTGTTCATATTTTTAAAAATGGGGATAGAAACATTCCCTCTAATTATAGGACCATTATGATTAGCCCGATTTTTTTTTTTTTACAGAAACGGTTATGGAGTTTTGTATTAATAATAGTGGACATGCCACTGGGTTCGATACATCGATAAACTTTGCTTGAAAGATGGAAAACTACTGCCTGAAGATCCTAACGCATTACTAACTTATAGAAATAAACTGTTTCAGCGAGCCTGAACGGCTCCGCGTTATTACATCATTTCTTGCTTGGATTTTTTTTTTCTTTTTTGACACTGTTTTCCATTCGGTACTTTGGTCTGTAGATTGACTTTCCAATGGGTCCAGAGGGTCTTCCTCGTCGGCTAGATCTGCCCAGCGTGAGGTCTGGGGTTCTGTCCGGGTGGGCGACTTGGGAGTGGCTTCTGTCGGAGCTTCCCCCTTAGCAGGGGGCTTGGTTTCAGCCTCAACTTCTGCTTCTTCTGTTGCTTCTTGGGCCTTGCTTTCAATGCGCGGTTCTGATGGTGCCCCCTTCCACCAAGTTGGTCTTTGGTTTTTGGATGGCCTTTTTTTCCCGGGCTGTTTTCTACAGCTTCGGGCCAAGTGCCCCATTTCAAAGCAGTTCCTACACCTGAAGCTGAGATTCTCATAGTCGAGGATTTGGGTCCTGGAAAAGTCCTTGCCTTGGAGAATTATTTCAGCGGGGAAACCTTTGGAGAAATCCATTTCAACACAAATTCGAGCGAAGGTGGAGTGGGATGGCTTTGAGTCTGGACTTCTGCAGAGGAACTTGCCAAGGCCATTGCCAATCGCCTTAAGAGACTCATCCCCCCAGAAATGCAGGGGCAAGTATGGAAGTCTCACCCAGACTGGAGCTGAAGCGATACAGTTTGTGGATGGATCGAAAACAGGGGTCCATGGTTGCATGGACAGGCCTGCTCTGCCCCAAAACCACGACCCAACGTTAAACACTATGTCTCTGTCGCTTGTAGATTCGAAAACTGCAATAAAAAACCCCTTTGCACAAGGGCAGGTGATGACTTCTCCCTCTAAAAGAGGGTACCATTCAGAAGAGATCCAAGTGAGAAGATTCGACAGATTAGGCCAATAATCATTAAACCTGCATACTAGTGCATGCTTGTTGTAATGGCAGGCATGAGTTAGGGCTTCCTTTGGCATTTGAACTGATACTGCAGAGGCTTTTGGAACTGCTGCATGCAACTCGACTGGTCGACCTTGAGAGGTAGCCTCAGGGCCCGTTGCATGCATACCAGAGGGATATCTCTGGCGAGAAGCCACCTCTTTAAAGGAGGGGGCCGGAACTAGCGAGATCTCGTCTGCCGAAGCACCAGAGGCCGTGCTTGCATTGGAGGGCAGCCCGGAAGAGAGAGCCGCGACCAAGGAAGGGAAGCCAACATCTGCCGCCACAGCCGCACCAGGAGGGACGCCTCTGTGTTTTGAGGATTTGAGCAGCGCGAATGAAGCTCCTGGGGGAGCGCAACCATGAAGATGAGCCGCGAGTGGAGGGGCCGCCGCCGCAGCAGGAGGGTCGCCTTTCTTTTGAGAAGGGGGCGAGGGAGCCGCCATGGAGCTTGTTGTAGATTTGATGGAGGGAGGAGGGTCGGGAGGGCCATAGGGCCGATGGTCTGAGGGAGGTCCAGGAGCGCAGGAGCACGTGACCTAATTGCGCGCGGCGAGCGTCTAAGATTCCTTATTGTTATTTTTAAAAGTGAATTCAAAAGGTGGTGAGCTTGGCTCAGAACGGTTAATCAAACAATGAGCAGTGACCATGTTCGGGTTCGATCCTGAGACCTGACCGTCGTTACATGACCGACCTTACCACTACGCCGCACCCACGACCTTATGATTAGCCCGATTTTAGCCAAGCTTTATGGAATTATTTTGGAAAAGAAGATTAGTCTTTGGCTAGAAAGTCACGGTAAAAGAGCTAAAGGCCAGGCTAGTTTTAGGAGATATCATTCAACTATGGACCATCTTGTTACCTTTAGGATCATTGCAGAGGAGTTCCGCAATACCAAAACCAATATTTTTTAATGTTTTGTTGACTTTAGAAAAGGTTTTGGCATGGTTCCTAGGAAAAACCTTTGGAATAGGTTGGAAGAGATAAAAGTGCCTCTTGAGTTGAGGGCTACTGCAATAAGGATGTATAAAAATGTTATTGCTAAGTTTAAAAACACTGAGGGCTAGTCAAAAGAGATTAACTGCAATATTGGAGTGAAACGAGGTTCTCCCTTGTCCCCTACCCTTTTTGGCATATACATTGACAAGTTAGAATATTGTTTGGAAAAAGTAGGTTGTGTCGGCCCTACTCTCACTGGTATATATAGTCATCAATATTCTACTTTATCCCGATGATATCATTATTATGGCAAGGAGTCCCCGTGATCTTGAAAACCAACTAAGAATCCTCAAGGAATTTTGCTCCAATATGTGTATGACTGTTAATACTGATAAGACTAAGGTCCTGATTATTAAATCCAATAAGATCACTTATGATACCTTTGTATATGAAAACAAAAACTTGGGGGAAGTGACTTCATACAAATATCTTGGAATTGATATTCACCACAAGCTCAATTGGAATTATAGCATTGAGAAAAAGATTATTGGGGGATGGAAAGTTTATTATGGGCTTGAAAACAATTGTAAATCAACTAATATTTGGATTTGGGATAAGAAGAAACTCCTCTTTGAGACTCTTGTTACACCTACTATTCTTTATGGATGTGAAGTTTGGGGTTGTAGTATCTCTCATGAATCCTGGAGAAAGATAGAGAAAATACAAAAGAATTTTACCTATAATCTCAAAATTAAAGGAAATACGCTTTATCCCATCCTCCTCTTTGAAACAAGGCTCTCCCCCATTGAGAGAATGGCTATTACTAGATACCTAATGTATAAGAATAATTTAAACAACATGGAAGACAATAGGCTTCCTAAAATTGCTTCAAAATCGAGTCATAACCACCATCGACTCAAGCGAGGATGGCATAAAGATGCCTAGTATTGGCTAAACTATTGGGGAGTCATGGAAGACACCATTTTGCAGAATAAAGATACTATTAAGAAAATCGTCAAATCAAAATTTAAGGAGAAAATGTGGTGTGATAAAGAGTTAGAGGAAAAAATAAAATTAAGGTATTATAAGGATGTAATCAACCCTAATCTAGAAGATCAAAATTATCTATCTGTTTTTCCATGTGTAAAGAAAAAAATAAGCATTGCTAAGATAAGAACAAATTCTCATAAGCTCCATAGTGAAACTTGGCGTTGGTCAATTCCTAAAATGCCATGGGATGAAAGAGTGTGTCACCTTTGTGACACTAAGAAGGTCGAATATGAAAAGCACTTTCTCTTAGATTGTCTAGCCTATACCCATATTAGATCTCATTTTCAAAATATTTGTCACACTACCAACCTTCCTAACCTCTTAACTCGACAAAACTATGGTGATCTTGGAAAGTTTCTTTTAATGTTTTTCGAGCACAGAAAACAAATTCTAAATAATTGCAAGTATTCACTTATCCTCTTAAGGTCTGATAGACCAATTCGGTCTTAATGGACATTAATCATCATCATCATCATCATCATCATCATCATCATAAATATTTCTTTCCAAATATACGATCATTGGCAAATATTAATATAAATTAAATTAAGTTAACTTATAATTTATGAATAATTGAATTTTTGGTTTTTCTAATATCATTAATAAATATTAATATAAAATTAAATTAAGTTAAATAATAATTTCTGAATAATCAATTTTTGATATGATCATTAATAAATATTAATATAAAATTAAATTAGGTTAACTTATAATTTATGAATAATTGAATTTTATTTTTTTAATATCATTAATAAATACTAATATAAAATAAAATAATAATTTATAAATAATCAAATTTCAATTTTTTTTAATATTTCATTTGACACTCTCTTTTTCTTATAAATCTTTCTTTCCGACCAAATCGGATCGCAAATAAACATTAATATTATATTAAATTAATCATGATTATGAGAAATGTCTTTGCATGTACTTTTATATCATATCTCCAACAAACTTCCATTGACATCTTATTAGTCCCTGCCTCAGGTTAGGGACTATGGGTTCCGACACTTGCTATAGTCGATGACCTGAACTTCCTGCAGTCGATGGCCTGTCAGTCCATTTGGCATGCTACATGGAGCTAGCGCCACCACTTATGACATGAGTGCACCAACCTTTATTCTTTTTAGGTGGAAAAATATAGGTGTAGTAATTCCATCTTCTCTTTATTGCCTTTCAACCTTGAACATTGTTTCTATGGATAACAAAAAACTCACTGGTTCCATTCCTTCTGGCATCGACCATCTGCTCAGTCTACAATATTTGTCTCTCTATGGAAACCTACTTGTCGGTCCTATTCTGAAATCCATTGGAAATATACAGAATTTTACTTCTTTGAACTTGGATTCCAATCACCTCTCTAGCTCCATTCCTTCAAACATTGGAAATCTGCATTTGATTTTCGTCTTGACGTTGAACAACAATATGATCTCGGGTCCCATTCCAGATTCCATGGGATATCTGAAGCAGCTAATGATGCTTCATATATTAGATAGTTTCCTGACGAGTAAGGTTCCTTCCTCATTAGGAAATATGTCAATGCTTGCGAAGATGTTGGCAAGTAACAATTGTTTGAGCGGAAGCATTCCATAATCACTAGGTTTGTTGAGTGCTAAATTTTATTAATTGTATCTAGACCATAATCTCTTAACCTGATCTATCCCAGAGTCCTTAATGAAGTTAACGTCTCATGTAACCATTAATTTGTCCCAAAACAAACTCTCCGGTAACATCCCCCGTATTCTCGAGTCCTCCCATCTTCAAACCCTTGTTCTAGTAAAGAACAACCTATCTGGTGACATCCTTGCCTGGTTAGGAAATATGCCAAAACTCTATTGCTTCACGCAAGGGATTCAAAACTGTATTTTCCCTCACCACACCAATTCCGAGTCAATCCATTTTGGTCGCCAGGGATTCAGAACTAAAATACATGATCAATTAGGATCATTATTTACATCTCTATGTTCTTGTTAGTTGTCATTCTTCATTTTTATGTATGTACTACAATAGATATTCTCTGCTCTGGATTGCAATAGAGGTATCTTTGTTTTTTGAGTGTTTCAAAAATCTATCAGTAGGAAAAACTGAAAGGGAAATCCCCTGGTGTAATAAGTGCATGGTTTCTTGTGTATTAACACATCATGTATTTCAAATAAAATAGGAAGGTTCCTTTACCTCCCTGAAAGGGGTATGCTATCACTAGACCCAGGTCTACGGATTATACTTAATGCAATGAAGAATCCATCCACCTTGTCAATTTTTCTATTGTATTGCTGACTTCCAACAAAGGACCTATGGCCTACGACATAGATATCGGTTTGTATGGTCACTAGACCATGAGAAAGGTTTCAAGGACCTATGTGCCCATGAATGTGTGAGATTCATAATATTTTTACAGGTCGACTACCTGATTCTTTTGGTGTGAATTCATAACATGATCTATTAGATTTGTGTGTACATGTTCTCTGGTAGCCCTAGAGTGCAACATAAACCGCAAGACAACGACATCTATTACCATAGGAGAGAGTGATGAATATGGCAATTTCACTGTGGATGTACCCTTGCTTTTTTATTTGGAAGAGAGGATTAATAGATGGAGCATGAGCCTGCTTAGCAGTATGGAAGAATCATGCAATATGCCATCAACAAATGCACCCTCCAAACTCGTGCTCCTATCAAATTCAACTGGAGTTCGCACCTACTTCGTTGGGTCTTTAAGCTATCACCCACAATATACTCTTTGCCTATGTTACGAGGAGACTGCACATGAATCCTTGGAGAGAGAGTAGGCATCAAAAGCAAGCACAACACATTTGGAGTCTAAAAAAGAAGTATGGACTTGGTAACTTATTTTTTCATTATTATTTATGCATCATTTTGCATTTTGCATAATACTTGATCTTCTTCCTTTGCATCCAAAAATATATGACCAATCACAGAGTAACCTTCTATATCAGTTTTACCTAATTTAAATTGGCATGATATAGATTTGGAGCTAGTGGTGAATCAAGGACTTTAGGGAAGTAGTTCTTTTGTATGTTCCCTTAATTTGCAAAGATTTATACCAATTATGACTTATAGATCTATTAAGGATTCTTGGAACAATCATAATAGGGTTTCAAGCAAGCGTGTACACCATGGAATTACTTCACTATTAGCTTCAACAATTACAGAAGGAATTAGTATATTTTTTTGAAAATTTGCTAG
>ML785412.1:239857-257415 GCA_009831015.1 Picea engelmannii
ACAACTTGCAAAATCTTATAATAACACATTGTGAGGGTCTCACGATATAGATAACTTTGGCCATCTTATTATGACATGACCCAACCAAATTACATTAATATTTCCAACTACTTCCATTGATGACTTATTACAAAGCCTTATACCAACCCATGGTTAGGGTCTCATGATGAAGCTAACTTTGTTCAATCTATGTGGCATGGCCCAACCTATTTATATAAGGAGAAATATTAAGCACCACGTAGTGAGTTAATCATTGATTTATTGTCTGGTGCATCATGTCCTTTCAATGATTAATAATATGCATTTAATGGATAAGATGCATCTAATGTTCATTCATTGGTAGTGAGTCAATGAACATACATTAGATGCATATTATTAATCATCGAACGAACATGATGCACCAAGAAATGAACCAATGATTAACTCACTGCATGGTGCTTAATATTTCCCCTTATATAAGTAGATTGGCGTACTCAATGGTGCTTAATATTACCTCTTAAATAAGCATGTTTGTATCTCTCATTTAGTTGTAAGTCAAGGACTATCAACAACTTTCAGTTCTAAAATTTTTCAAAGCATTCTAGATTGTGGTTTGAATGAACACATTTCAAGTGTGAAAGAATCACTCTTTACAAGGAACTTAGGGAAGCCATGAAAAGCTTGTTAAAAATGAGTTGTTAGGACATTAATTATGATAGTTTGTTACAAAAGGGGTTTTATTGGCACTTAGGTGGTAACATAGTTAAAGAAACTTAATACTAATGATTAATTTTGCAAGGGTTTTAAAATGTCAAATTTGATGTTTGGTAATAGTATGGTAAAAAAATTGTAACAATGAGACTTTAAGAATTTATAGACAACAAGTAGGAACTCCATAACAAATGTAAAGCCTAAGATCCATGGTAAAGGGGATTTCCTTTCAACCATCATTGGTTGATCTTCACTAGCAAACAACTAAGAAATAAGCATAATGGTTTATCATAGCTAACATAAGGATTTGACATTGCATATAGTATTTTATCTTTGCAATGGCATTAAGGACATGTAACTTCCTCTTCTACTACTAGAAAAACACCAATCAAAAGTAAGACATTCTTTTAAGGAAATTTTTATTCCTTGAAAAACAATTTTGGCTCCTACTAATCCTCCCTAGGAACCAACAATGTTGTTAACCCTTCCTTATGTATGGAGAAGGAAACAATACAATTAGTTTTGAAACTTGACTGTAAGGTACCAGAAGATAATATGCAGAGCCAAAAAAATGATTTTTATCACAATTGTTAACATAAAGAGAAAAATAGAGAGCACAATGACATAATTGTCCAAAAGATGATATATTATTATATCAATAGCCAAGTTCACTTGTCTCTTTGAGGGGGAAACTTCCAACAAAGTAGATCTCAAGTACAAAATGATTCACAAGATAATCTTTTCCATGCTTTCTACCCCTATTTATACTATTTCTATCTTCTAGAGAACATTCTAAAGGAAGAACTTTCTAGAGGCGGAACTCTCTAGTAAGTCTTCTTATATTAGTCATGTTCACATTATTATATAGGCCTTATTTACAAATGTATGCCTTTATTAGGTAGAAAAAAATATTATTCTATCTACTTTAGGGGTTAGGGAGGTTAGGACCCTAACATGCCCTCCCCCTTGAAAAACAAACTTGTCCTCAAGGATTGAGATGTGGGAGTTGTTGTAGAATGGTGAATGGCTCCCATGTTGCATCCTTGGGTGGTGTATCCTTCCACTGTACTAAACATTCATGAATTGTGCGATGACAAAGATGATGCTTGCATTGAACCAAGATTGATTGGGGATGCAACCAAATGGATCCTTCTTCATACAATTATGGGAGACTAGATTGAATATGGCACGTGGTTCTAGTCACTTTCTTTAAGTAGGAAACATGAAAAATTGGATGGATCATAGAGTGACTAGGAAGAGCTAACTAGTAATCCACATGCCTCATGCACTTGAGGACTGTATAAGGACCATAAAATTTTGGACCAAGTTTCTGGAATTGAACTACTTTGAGGGGTGTTTGCTTATAAGGTTGGAGACAAATAAACACCTTATCCCCTTCAACAAAATGGCATTATAAATGACCCTGATCAGCTTGTTGCTTCACGCAATTATGAGCCATGACCAAATTCTCTTTGAGAATACATAGAAAAAAAAACTCATATTGTAAGGGTTTTTTTGACATCATGGACCTTGGAGACACCGATCAAGTAAGATAATACAAAAGGTGGATTTTGACCATAGACCACCTCAAAGGGAGTCATGTAAGTAACATTATGATAAGAGGTGTTGTACCACCATTCAACTAGTGGTAACCATTGAACCCAATGAGATTGTCGATCTTATGCGAAACACCTAAAATATGCTTCCAAGCACTTGTTGACGACTTTGGTTTGACCATCAATCTGGGGATGATAGGTTGTGCTGAGATGTAATTGTGTACCCTGGAGCTTGATTAATTATTGCCAAAATTTTCTTGTGAAAGTTGTATCACGGTCCGAGACAATAGAGTGGGGCATTCCATGGAGTTTGAAGATATTATCCATGAAAACTTGAGCCATGGTGGAGGTAGTGAATGGGTGTTGGAGGACACAAAAATGAGCTTACTTGGAAAGGTGATCGACCACAACCATGATGATTGATTTATTTCCAAATTTGGGTAATTCAAAAATGAATTCCATAGAAATATCAACCCATAGAATAAGTAGAATAGGGAGAGGTTGGAATGTTCCTAGAGTTTTGATTGTTTCTCCCTTGTTACATTGACAAGTCTCACATTTGTCCACAAAAGTGTGTATGTCATGTTTCATGCCTTCCCAAAAAAAGGAATGTTTGATCCGTTCATAGGTTTTATGAAAGACAAATGTCATGTTGTCGGTGAAGTATGAAGTTCATAGAGAACAATGGATTTAAAGTGGGATTGTTTGCTTAGATACAGATGACCTTTATAGGGAAGCCCCTAATTTTTCCAAGAGTATCCCAAAGATACATGAGGGTCTTGTTGCAATTATTGGATCATGCTAGAAAGTTTGGGATCTTGGAACCATTCCTGGAAAAATACCTTTAACCAATATGCTACAATGAAGGAGAGTGAAAAGAGAGACACCTATTCTTCATATTGTCTAGATAGAGCTTTGGTCACTGACTTATGTTTCTCAATGGATGGAATAATTTGTTCCAAAAAATATTCTGGGCTATGGAAGCATTGCTCAAGCAAGTAAGGATGCAATAGATCCACTTCATGCAAAATAACCACCATTTACTTTTCATAGATGGATTTACCCAAGCGTCACTCAAAAAGTTGTTTACTAGTGAAGACCAAAGGTCGACTATCTTGCATGAGAATTTCCCCAATGCCTTTCCCATAAACGCTACATTCCAAAACAAAATTATTGGTGAAGTCATGCAGTGCTGGAACCAAATTCGTACACATATCCTATTTCAAATTTTGGAAGGAATGATCAGTGGTCGTATTCCAACTAAAAGCATTCTTTTTAAGGAGGGAAATGACTGGTGCTACAATTTTCCCATAATTCTTAACAAACTTTCTATAATGTCCAACTAAACCAAGGAAAGCACATAAAATTTTAAGGTCTTTAGGGTGTGGACAATCCCTTATAGTGTCTATTTTCTTAGGATCCACACGAACTCCATCTTTACCAACAATATGGCCATATACTCTACTTCATAAGCTCCATAGGCACATTTAGATTACTTGAGAAAGAGTTGATCTTGAGACAGTAAATGTAAGGCTTTATCCACATGGGAAAGATGGGCTTGCCAAGTTTTACTATAAATGAGGATATCATCAAAGAATACCAATAAAAATTTATGGAGGAAAGGGTTGAATACATGATCATGAGGCTTTGGAAAGTGGAGAGTGTGTTACATAGGCTTAAGGGCATGACCAGGAACTCATAATGGCCTTCATGAGTATAAAAAACAATTTTGGGAATATCAACCTCCTTCATATGTATCTAGTGGTATCCATAACACAACTCAAGTTTGGTAAAGAATTGGGCACCACTTAGTTCATCCAAAAGGTCATCAATGATGGGAATGGGGAATTTATATTTGATAGTAATTTTTTTGAGGGCGTAGAAATCAAGGCACATGCACCATGTAACTTATTTCTTGAGTATCACGACGACAAGAGAAGAATAAGGGTCGGTACTATGATGTATGACACCCGTAGCTAACAATTCTTGAATAATTTTCTCAATTTCATTTTTTTGGGTGAATGGGTGATGATAAAGACGAACATTGGGAGGAAGAATACTAGGGAAAAAAGAATTGAAATGATCATGGGAGCCACAAGAGGGTGGGAATCCTTGGGGGTTTTAAAAAACAGATTGGTGTTTGGAGAAGATAAGCTCCTGGTTGAGATGAATAGTGGGGGAGGAAGTCTCAACTGCTTAAATGGAATGGAATTGGTAAATAATGTCAGAATGACCTTTTTGGAGGAGTTTCTCCATTCGACGTGAACTAATAATATTAGGAAAACATGTCGTGATGCCTTGGAACTGGTATTGTTTTCCATCATGTTGGAAGCTCATGTATAAGTCTTTGAAGTACATGATGATGGGGCCTAGAGTGCATAACCATCCAGTGCTTAGAACAATGTTGCAACTACCCATGCCAATAAAAAACGTGTGGGATTTTGGGTGATAATGACCAATTTGTAGGAACACATTTTCACAACAACCCCCACATTTCATGGAACTGCCATTAGCAATCATGATTTGGAAGTTATTGACTGTACAAATATTGCAAAGGTTCTCTTGAGCAATTCATAGATGAATAAAATTATGGGTGTTGCCACTGTCAAATAGGATAGTGACTTTTTTATTCTTGATATAGCCAATTAACTTAAGGGTTTGGGGAGCATAGATACCCATGAGAACATTCCAAGAGATGAGTTGTTCAAATTCTAGTGGATCAGTGGGAAGGCTATGATCATTGGTTGGGGACAACACTTTGGCAAAGGAGAAATCACCATCCTCTTTAGAAATGTCCTTAGAAATGGCCATGCAAATATTTTGTTCCTTAAATTTGTGTCTTGTGAAATATTTGTCATCGGAGTTGTAGGAAAGACCCTTGAGTTGGCACTCAACGATTTCGACTCGAGTTGATTTCTAGATATTAATAGGAGATGAAGGAGGAGTGGGATTGATGGGACATGTTCGTGGAATAGAGGATGTATTTTTTATTTGAGAAGAGACTACATGTTGTGCTTCCTTGGCGCGGTGAGTAGCTTCAATCCAATTTTGGGGGCGAGCCATTAGGACATGAGCACACATGTTATCCTTAAGGCCACTAATAAAGCATTCGCAAAAAAAGGTGTTAGACATGTCTTTAGTCCGAAAAGCCAATTTCTCAAAAGCAGTGACGTAGTCTTCCACTATACTAGACTATTTAATCTTGGTCAAATGACCCAAGTGATGTGTGTATGTGTCAAAGATTTCATAAAGGTATGCAACAAATTAGGTCTAAGAAAGATACCCATGGTGTGCATTTTTACACCATTTCTACCATTTCCATTGTTTGAGATCCAAATAAGGGACATCGTCACGAATTTTTACCAAGTCATTAGTGATATCATGCAATGAGAAATAATGTTCCATTTGAGTGACCCACCCTATGGGGTCTGATCCATCAAATTTATTCACCTCAAATTTGGGAAAACACAAGTCATGTGTCAGCAAGTTAGAGTGAAAGGCCATGGAATGGGAGGAGTCAATTCCCTCTTGGAGTGAAGGTTGTTCAAATGAGGTAGGGACATAGGATTGACTAATCACCGCTGTTAATTTTTTTACATTTTCAGAGAGGGTGTTGAATTTTGAATTGAGGGAAGCAGTATTTGACGTGATTTTAGTGAACTCAGTCTTGGTTTGGGTGTGGGATTTGTCCAAGTCAATGATGCAGTTTTCAAGGTCTTGGTTGTGGGTGTGGGCCATCTGGGAGATAAATGGGAAATAATTGAGCTGGTAGGCCCACACATAAAGGGATTATGAGAGAGTGGTAATACGATGATCAATGCAAAGAGAGGAATCTGGCGGGATAGGTCCCAAATAAGGGTTCTAGGGATGGTGGGTGGATCCATTGAAGAATAAAAAGGCTCATGAGTGAGGGGTACCACTGTGATCAATGTGAAGAGAGGAATCCAATGGGATAGTTCCCAAATAAGGGTGTCGGTGAGACCACTATACTTTTTTTTAAGTCCTGCAAAGTTATACTCCTATTTGAAAAATACTACATTGATAGAATGCTCAAATTCTTAATAATTAAAATTGTGTAGGAATTTTGCGGCCTGAATGCAGGAAGCAAGTTTGCACACATTGAATGTGAAAAATTTCTACTTTGTTTGTGTTATGTTCTATTCCAACACCAAGGGTTAGGGTTTTGAGGGTTCTAACGGATAGGGGATTTTCGTCCTTGTGCTATAGCTCTTTGATATATTGGTGAGGTACATCAATAATACTCGGCCCAATATCTCATGGATCTAACTAACGAGGCTCAATCATACCCTTAGTCGTACTACCAGATTACCTAAGTACATGAGAGTAGTATTCTCGAGTGTTGTTCTCAATGCCATTATAGTAGTCAGACGATCATTTGGATGATCTATGTCTGGTTTCATGAGACCTATGGGACTATGAATGATCTATGACTGGTAGCTCGATCTCTTATACCTATGCTAAATTTCTGTTTATGTTGATATAAGAAATTTTTTTCCCAACCAAATTGTGTTAGAGACACCAATTTAGATGGACATAGATTTTAGATTATGAACACAGTGCCTTTTGCTGCAAACATTTTTTTTTTATCATGGACATGTGGTATCCCCATTTCAAAAGGAAATGTTTTCATAGACTATTAAAGGAAGAAACATGAAGATTTATTAGTGGAAAGATTCTAGAATGGAACATCACTGGGCATAACCAAGGAAGACTACTTAGAAACCTTTACTTGTAATGCCAACAAATGTTCTTGTTCCATCCCCATAGGGGTGCAACAAAGACATCGATACAATCATGACTTGCAAGTCAAACTCACTTGTATTGGTTTATTATAGGAATAATCTTCTGGGAAGCAGAAAAGGAGGCATGAGCTAGATTCTTGAGATCAAGATAGTGACCTAAACTTTGTGGCTCCAGTGAACAAAGCAAAGCATTTACTAGTGATAAAAAATCCAACAACCCCTAGTCAAGTGATTGGTTAAATTGGTTAAATTACAATAAAAAGAAATAAAGAAATAAGAACATAAATGAAAGAATGTGAACTTCATCTAATTATAGATATAGATTCCTAATTAAGAAATGTAAAACAATAAATATATTATATTTAGAAAATGTAAAATAATAAAATTATTCTAATTATAATTATTTATTCAAATTAAAAATTAAATCTCAAAACCTTATAAAAATTAAAAATTGAAATATTCAAATTAAAAATTAAATCTCAAAACCTTATAAAAATTAAAAATTGAAATATAAACGTTGAATGAAATACAATATATAAATTTCCATTTTAATAATATAGTTTTTTGCATCTTTATTTAAGCCAAAACAAACTTGCTTTTGTTTTATGTAGTACCTTACTACTTATAAGTGTGATGTTCAATTAACATTAAAAAAAACTTGATTTTGTTTTATGTAGTACATTACTACTTATAAGTGATGTTCAATCAACATTTTGTCATAACTATTATTTTGTATTAATGATAATTAAACATCATATTAAAAAACTGTAAAGATAGGGATACGTGAAGTGGAAAGTTCAAACATTTTATGTTAAAAAAATAAAACTTGTTTTTTTGTAGTACATTACTACTTATAAGTGATGTTCAATCAACATTATGATTATTATTTTGTATTAATGATAAGTTAAAAATCATATTAAAAAATTGAAAAGTGGGGTTAGGTG
This sequence comes from Picea engelmannii, assembly GCA_009831015.1. Taxonomy (NCBI): domain Eukaryota; kingdom Viridiplantae; phylum Streptophyta; class Pinopsida; order Pinales; family Pinaceae; genus Picea; species Picea engelmannii. Next base: position 247,811 of record ML785412.1, read on the forward strand.
AAGTGGAAAGTTCAAACATTTTATGTGACAACAAAACAAATGTGAGGTTATTGTGAAGTCCACATCTTTTATCAAGGTATGACATCAAGTGCAATGAATGAAAGCGATATATACGAGCGACGTGCCACATGAAATTGATAATATCACATGAGGTATTATTGGTGGCACAATGAAAAGTCTATGAAACTTTTGATAATCTGAGGAAAAAAAATAGTAGTTTAAATATTCTATTTTTTATTTATTTTTTATATTTTTTTCTGAATAGTCTAAAAAAATTGTTTAAATTGTAAATACTGATTGTTGAGATTGAATATTTCGAGTGTAATAGGGGTTTTTAGGGTATGTAATTTCAGCAATGCAAAATTGCAATTTCATCAATAATTTTATAATCAGATTTTGGTGATGATTGTCAGAAAAAGTTTAAAAATAGGATGTTTAGACTTATCTCAAAAAACAATATCATAAGTGAGAACAAAAAAAAAAGAGCTTGTAAGTAAATGACATTCTCACATTTCAAAAAAAAGAAAAACACATCATGAAAATAAAATAAATAAAAGTTTATTTAAATTTTGTATAGGAATTTGGTATTCATTTTTTTTGCTCTTAAAAATTATTATAATTTAATTGTTAATTAATAGTGAAGATAGTTATTATTGATTATTATTTGTGAATACCAATTTATTCATCACACCTCGAAAATTACATGTTGATAGTTCATAATGGGGTAGACTTGATTTCTTGTGAGATGCTTTTGTGGACTCTTACATTGTTTCCTTAAATCCAAAAAAGACTAGTTATTAACCAATCAAAAACAATTTTGTGTTATATTCCAAGACTAAAAAGTAGTTTAAATATATATAAAAAAATTGCAATAAAACGACACTCGATTATATGTTTTATTATAGCATTTAGCCTTAATCCCATATATGAGACCTCCTAATTACAATTTATTTTTTTATGAAAAAAATAAATTTCTAATTATCTTTTTTCATTAAAAAAAGTCATAATATTGAAATATTTTTATTCAATTTTTATTTAAATATTTTTCCGTAAATATAATATAACATAAAATATATTATGTAAACATAATATTTAGGAACATAAATTAAAGGTAAAATAATATGTAAACATAAATTATTTTAACTATTTTATAATATTTTGAGGATTTTAGAGGTAAAATAATTTTATCCTATAGAATTTGGGTGAATCATTTTTAAAATAGCTAATTTCATTTTTGGAAAAACCATGGAAAATTAGTCCATGAGCGAAATTTAGCCCCTAAAATCATCTATGGTCATTAATATCCTAGAGAATATGAATCATCAAATCACTTTATGTTTATAATGCAATCATGATTATTGAATTAGTTAGTTACAAATACACACTTAAAGAAATAGACTTTACTAAAAGACACGTTAAATTGAGTTGATTTTAACTAACTTCTAAGTGTCTAAATATCCTACCACCTCCCTTAAGAGAAACTTGGGGTAAGATTGAAATATTTACAAAGGTGACACAATGGGAAAAAGAATGAGGCATTAGAGTCCATCCCTCCCTCCTTAATGACAATATCTTGAACTCCTAACATAACTTGAAGATTTGAAAACTTAACTTTTATAAGAATTTTTGTAAAAATATCTACAACTTAATTATTTGTTTGGCAATAAAATACTTAGAAAACACAATCTTGAAAAAACTTCATAACTCAATGTGTTTCTTGCGCTAGATTACTTATTTTTCTTTTTTATATATTTTTAACCTTCTCTTATATAAATCTTCCTTTCCGAATAGCACTTATCAAATTTAACCAATAATAAATAAAAAAATATTAATATAAAATTAAATTAATTCAAATTATAATTCATGAATAATTGAATTTTAGTTTACTTAATTTTTTTTTTTAATATTGCATTTGACCTTCCCATTCTCTTCTTATAAATCTTCCTTTCCATTTTAAATATTGCATTTGACCGTCCCATTCTCTTCTTATAAATCTTCCTTTCGAAATTGTACTAACCAAATTTGACAAAAGTGAACATTGATATTATATTAAATTAATCATTATAATAAATAAATATCTTTCTATATATTTTTATATAACATTTTAAACAAAGATTTTGTACTTTGTTAACTTGTGTTGAGAGGGATTTTGGTCCTTCCATTTTAAACAAAGATTTTGTACTTTGTTAACTTGTGTTGAGAGGGATTTTGGTCCTTCCATCTGGGATTTCAATTTTGTTTAAGGATTTGTAATTTAACGAGTCTTTATATGGATAATGTCACTTTTTTTTTTTTCCAAAAAAAATTATCTCGAATTTATATAACAAATAAATTCATTTACAAAAGGAGGACTATAGTCAGTTTGGTCATAATGCGCTCGCATTGAGGACCCATACAGTCAATTACAACAATAATAATGATAGCTTTCCATGCTTGAGAATGAGTGAATACATATCTAGAGACGAAGACTTCCCATCTACAACCATTGATCAAAACTTGGAACAACTTTCAGTGCTGCAGATAGGTGGGCTGGCCTCATCATTCAAAAATATTTAGAGAGGTAATGGGGCTCTTGATCCCTCTATCACAGTGATAGACCGAGAGCCTCCCTACCACTTCAGATAGTGCCCTCTTAGATAGTGCATCAGCTGCCCTATTATGTGAGTGAGAGACATGCTGGAAGTTGAGATTGGAGAAGCACTGTGAAAGGTCTCTCGTTTTTTTCATCCAACCTTCCAAGTGGATGGAGTTGAGCTTGCACTTGTTTGAAATCCAATCTATAATAACTTTCGAGTCGCCCTGGACATGAAGGTCATCAATAGACCAAAGAGCTGCAAGAGTGAGAGTGGCCCATAAACCCAAAAGCTCTGCTTTGGTATTTGAGCCGACTCCACCATTGATGAACCAGTTTGTAATTCTGGACTGGTTGGATTTGAAGAAGCCTCCAACACCGCAACAGGAGCCATTTGACTGCGCCGCTCCATCAAAAAACGCTATAGTGTGTCTCTTGGCCGAGTCAAGAGTCAAAGCACGATGAGGGAAGCTTCTGACTGTGGTCGACTGCCAGTTGAAATTGGCCAGAATCTTGTGGAATACCTTTGACCGTGAAGGCTGGGTGTCCTAAAAAATCGCTCGATTTCTCTCTAACCAGATTTGCCAGCTGAAGTGGACCACCAGACTAGGAGGAGACGATTGATGAGTGAACCAAAAAGGGAAGCTCTCTGTGATAGAGGAGCCGCACCAGGATAGCCGGAGAGAAAAATGCTTTGTAATTCGATGCCAGACATCAATTGAAAATGGGCAATACATCAAGAGATGATGCAGGTCCTCGGGCGCGTGTTTGCAGAGTGGACAGAAGCTTGGCCCCACCCAGCCTCTCCTTTGTAATGCTTCCCAGGTGAGAATCTTATCTTTACCGATCAGCCAGGAAAAAAGTTTAAGTTTGAGTGGCAAATGCAGCTTCCAAAGCTTGTGGATCCACGACAATACCGGGTCAGAGAAATGTTGTTTCTGAAGCACAATGTAAAGGTTTTTTACAGTGATCAATCCAGATTCATCACCGCCGGCCCACAACAGGACATCCGGCTCGGCCCTCAGTGTAATGCCGACACTTTTCATAGCTGTGGAAAATCTAATCCATTCAGAAGCAAGCGGTTCGCTCAGTAAGAGATCGCTATTAGTCATCCAGCAGTCTGGCAGGGGAGATTCACCTGTCAAAATTCTAATCTGTGCAAGAGTACTAATATTATTTGCCTAGAGGTGGAGTCTCATCGATGGAGATAGAATGGAGCGGTCCCCCAATCCAAGAATCAAATCCCTGCCAATAAGTATCTCCGAGCCATCACCAGGCTTCCAGCATAGCCAGTGAAGAATAACTGGAGTAGATGCCACTAGGCCTTTCCAGAAAGGAGAGGCCCTCTTCAACTGGAAAGAAGGTTTGCATAACCAATGAAGGAGCGACTTGGAATCAAGATACTTATCCATAATAATTTTATTCCAAATACTGCCAGTGGAGACAGCTCTCCAGAAGGAACTGGCCAGGAGCGCCCCATTGAAAGTTGAGAGGTTTTTGAGGCCCCATCCGCCTTCCCTTTTTGATGTTGAAAGGGACTTCCAGCTACAAAGATGGATACGTTTTTTGTCCGCATTTCCACCCCACAGAAAATTAAACGCTAATCTACGCAGAGAAGTGAGTATCTTAGAAGGAACCCGCTCTAGCAACATCCAGTAAACTGCTAGGCTATGGAGAACCGACTGAATCAGGATCAACCGTCCACCCAATGACAGCCACTTGTTACACTAGAAGCCGATTTTTCTCTCGAAGGTGGCCACTAGCCAACGCCAGTCTCCAGGTGATGTGGCTCCCAGCTTCATATGGAAGCCCAAATAGGTGAAGCCCTCACTCAAATTCTTAAAGGTAAGAGGAATAGTGACTTTGAGAAGATGGAGTTCGGAATCAAAAATACCCTAGTAGTGAACAAATGATTTAGAGAAATTAATGGATAGCCCATAAACCAAGCAGAAGCGCTGAAGCACCTCTAGGATAAAATGCCATTCCACTGGATCTGCATTGGACATAAGAAGAACATCATCTACAAACATCAGATGGACAATTTTAACAAGTTTGGATACCTTAATGCCTGATATTTTGTGCTCTGAGAAGCTTTTTGAGAGAAGAATGTTGAGTCCTTCCATTATCAGGATGAAAAGACAGGGGGATAGTGGACATCCCTGGCGAAGTCCTCTCTCGCTTTTGAAGAAAATAGAAGGATCCCCATTGATTAACACAACTAGATTTGCGCTTGTAACACAAGAGAGGGTCCAATTTGTGAACTTGTCTCCAAAACCCACCGCATGGAGGACTAGCCTCAAAAAATCCCAATCAATGCAGTCGAAGGCTTTTTTTAGGTCTAGTTTCATGATCAGTGCCTTTAGATTTTTCTGTTTGATACCGTGTAAGCATTCATGGGCTGATCCAATCGCATCATGGATTCTTCTTCCCTTCAAGAATCCCAGTTGTTCCGCAGAGAGACTCCTTTCGAGTAGAGGTTTAATTCTGTTGGAGATTACCTTGGAAATAATCTTGTAAATGAGGTTGCAAAGTGATATCGGACGGAAATCGTTGAAGGAGATTGGGCTGCTATCTTTCGGGATCAAGACCAGGAACGTTGAATTAATACCTCCAACAATTTTACCTTTTAACCGTGTGTCCTCCACCATTTGAAGAAGCTCTTCTCCTACTAGCTCAAAGAAGAAACAAAAAAATTCTGAAGTCCAGCCGTCTGGCCCTGGGCTTCGCTCAGTTTTAAAATGAAAAAGTATATCTTTAATCTTCGCTAATGTGACAGGCTTAAAAAGAGTTTCAGCTTCATCTCCGGAAACCAATCGAGGGAAGAGACAGGCTGTAGACCCTTTATCCTGGAGGTTGTGCGTACCTGTAACTTTGTACTGATTTTTAAAATGTGAGACGGCCTCTTCTTTAATGACTTCCTGCCCCCGAATATCTAATCCACCGTTGTTGATAGTCCATATCATCTTTTTTTGTCTATTGTGACTGGCAACCTTGTGAAAGTATTTGGAGTTTGAATCTCCACATTTAAGCCAAGTTTCCCGGCTTCGGAGCCTCCATGCAAATTCCTCGGCACTTAGTATAGAGGCTTTGTTGGCTTCAAGTCGATTTAATGCGTCTGAATCTTCCACCGTCCAGGATAAATTAGTAGATCTGTAGGTGAGATTGGAGATTTCCACCTCCAGCGAGAGAAAACGGGCCTGGTTTGCTATCTGTTTCAAATGGAACCAATGCTTGGTAATAGTTTTGAGGACCTTTAATTTCCACATAAGACGAGTCTGTGGATTGACTTCGGAATTGAATAGCTGGTCCGTCCATGTCACGTTAACAAGCTCAATGTAATCAGCCATTGAGATCCAGGAGTGATTAAATTTGAACGGGGAAGGTTTGGGAAGCTCGGTGAGCCTCATCTATAGATAAATCAGTGCATGGTCGGAGAAGAAGGGGAATTTGACCTACGAAGATGACTGTCCAATAGAGGCCAATAAATCAGCTGCCACAAAAAAACGGTTCAGCCTCCTTGCAATTGCATTCAGACCTGTCCTCCCGTTTCGCCAAGTAGGGGAAAGTAGTGTCGGTCGAATGTCCAAGAGATTATTTGTGGCAAAAATCTCTTTGTAGCGGGCTCCAAAAGGTTCTGGCCAGTGTGCACCTCCCCATGATTCATCGGTCTCAAAGAAGAGATTCAGGTCACCTCCTACGATGAGATTTGTTAATGAGAGAATACCTCTATCAGCTAGCTGAGACCAGAAGAGATTTTTATCCGAGCAAGGTCCGTAAATGTTGAGCAGTGCCAACTCCATTTTTGTGGCTAAATGGAAGCCCCATAATAATAAACCCCCACACAACAGGGAGGGTTTCAGTGCAAAGAGACTAGGGTCCCAAGCCACTAGCAGACCTCCGGAAGTACCTAAGGAGCTTATAGCTGCTGAGAACCAGGAAGGATGGAACTGGTAAACAAAATCTCTAGCTTTGTTGTCGGAGGAGAGGGTCTCTTGAAGAAAGATAAGATCAGGCTTCGTACGCGCCAACAATCTTCAGAAGGAGGCAGTCTTAAGGGTGCCTCTGATCCCTCTAATGTTCAGTGAGAGCACAATCATTACTTTGATCGAGCCAAGGCCTTCATTTCTCTAAGGGCCTTTCCATCCAGAGTGGGCAATAATGTATTCGGTTGCTGAGTGATTTGAACCTCCTTTTTCTTCCTGGAACTTCGGGTTTGAAGAGGGGAAATTTCAGTAGCAATACCCCGTGACCAAGCGTAGGATTTTGTATCCACTTGTTTAGAGTTTGAAGTTCCAGCTTCGGTTGTCTCGGAAATAACTTCTTTGCCTCGATATATAGGTAGATGTGACATAGAACTCAGGTGTGGAGCAGAGGGCGAAGAGGGTCTTAGAGCGTCCAGGAGAGCATTTTCCTCCTCTTCCAGTTGACTATAACCAGGGAGCTCCTGTGAGACTAAATTAGAAGTCAGCGAAGTAGGAACTGAGCAAGGAAGCACGGTCGAGGAAGTAGGAAGGGGGAGGGAGGGGTCGGCAGGGGAGTCTGGTGTGGGAGAAGTTTCACCAATGGATTGAGTCGAGCAGCGAGAGGTATGGACAGTCGAATCAAGAGTGGAGGGAGGATCATTTTGGAGAGGAGGAGTCACTTCATCAGGGGAGTTGGAGAGCTAACGAAAACTGTTGATGACTTCTTTATCAGCTTCAAAGAGTGTGTGGTAGAGGGACGGGAAAAGATGCCTAAGGTTGGAAAGCGGATTATCGTCCTGATCCAGTATGGAGGAGCTGGGAGCAGTGTTCAAATCCAGGTAAGACAGGGAGGGGTCAGCTTCAATGTAGTCTGGTGGATTCAAGAGAAGCTCATCCTCTTCAGAACAATGTTTCAATAACTTACCAGGGCAAGAAAGTCGAAGATGACCTGTTTCCCGACATAAGTTACAACGGAACGAGAGCCCGAGGTAGTCTAAGGGCTGTTGATGAGTTCGTCCACGCCAAACTATATCCAGCTTTTCCGGCAATCCTGCTGTGATGTCTATTTCAACCAGAATCTTACCCATCTTCGTCGATGGACTCTTTAGAGACTGTGTATCAAGATAAATAAATTGGCCAAGTGTATTTCCAATCGCTCTTAAAGATCCTTCGTTCCATAGATGTAAAGGTAATCCCGGGAGAAGAACCCATAGGTGATGTAGCTGGAAGTGATCCGTGTCGGGGTTGAAGGCCAATCTCCATCTCTTCAGCATAATGTTGTTACCTTCGTAAGTCCAAAAGGAGGAGAGTAGCAGAGAAGCATCATTCGGTGACTTACAAATGAAACAAAGCCACCCTTTTTTAAGAAAAAGAACCTCTGATGCATAACCTAGAAGAGGTAACCACGATGCCTGAATCCATTCCTCCAGAGGCTGACTTCTTAAACTCTTATAAGAGACTCAACCCACCAGTGCGCTTGTATACATTTTACAAAGGTCCTCTAGGCCAACACCGTCTCCCAAAACTAAGCGCTTTGTAGTTTTGGAATCTTTCCACACCTTTCGTCTGTGTTGTGCTCTAACAGTGAGCGTGGAGACTTTTTTATTGTCCAGGACTGGAGAAGGAAAAGGGAGTGGTTTGTTAGGGGCCATTTGTACACCGACTCTAGTCAGTGAGGGGGGGCTTGGTGCAGAGGGAGGCTTGGCGGGAACAGAAGGTGCAGGAGGAATATTTAAAAATGATGACTGTCTTTTTGTATATGAGTCCACCTTATCGAATAAGCCTTCTTGTTCCCAGATTAGCTCATCAGACGATTTCATCAGATAGTCTGTCAAAACATCCATTTTAAAGTCTCAGTGGGGTAAGCAAGGTCCCTCGAGAAAGACAGGACAGCCGGTTCGAGTTAGTGGGAAAGGGAGGACTAGGAGTCTGTGACAAGCAGAGAAAGACAGATCTGTAGCGCACAAGCTATACTAGAGGACAAAAGCAGGACCACCAGTGAGCAGTTCGCTTCTATAAACTAGTCGGAAACGACACGGGGAGTAAGTCTGCCAAAAAGTTCAGGTAAAGTCAAAAACGGGAAGCTCGCAGACCAGTGAGAGTCAACCAGAAAGATACTGAGAGTAGTATTGCTCAGGAAGGTAGAAGTGCGGGCTCCTGTAACGCCTGGTTCGAAAGGTCCCCCATGGTTCTCTCTCCGATCGACTAACTTGTCCTCTTCCTAACTTGTTTGGGATACAACATAGCAAACTTGTATTTGAGAAAAACTTTAGATATTACGTTGAGTGTAACTAACTTGCATCTTTATCCCTCTTCCTAACTTGTAGGTTTGGGATACAACATGATAATGCCACTTACAATTAATCAACTTGATCAACTTGATCAAACATAAGCATAGCTATGTTTCTATAAATGATACTTAATACCCAATTTGCTTTTATAATATCTCCAACAAACTTCCATTGATAACTTATTTTCTAAAACCTCAACGTGAAAAACCTTATTATAATCATCATGAGGGTCTCATGCCTCATGATGTAGATAACTTTGGCCAACCGATCATGACATGACCCAACCAACTTACATTAATATTTCCAACTACTTCCAAGAATGACTTATTTTGTACAAACACAACTTGCAAAACCTTATGCCATAACACGGTTAGGGTCTCATGATGTAACTAACTTATGTTTAGTCTATGTGGCATGACTTAGCCCACTTAAATAAGCATGTCCATAGCTCTCATATGGTTATAGGTCAAGGAATAGCAATAACTTTTAGTTGATAGTCCTTAACCATATGTCAAAGACTACCAATCATTTTTAGTTTAGTTATTAATTTTTTTTGGAAGACATTTAACTTTTTCTTAGACATTATGGTTTGAATTAACACATCTCTAACCATTTAATATAAGTGAAATTAGCATTAAAATTGTTTATATATGCCTTTTAGAAATATGTTAATAGAAATATGTTATTGTAATAGTTGTAGTTAATCTAAAATGAAAAGTTAAAATAATTATGAAACATTTAAAACTTGTAGCATTGTATTACTTGTGCATTGTCTAAAAT
>ML785412.1:261020-283289 GCA_009831015.1 Picea engelmannii
ATTCCTTCTTGATTTTGTCACTTCATTTTATCATTTAAATAATCTTTCTTGATTTTGTTACTTTACTTTATCATTTAAATAATGATTTATTCTTTTCAAGCACTTTGACTTCTTTGACCTTTTGGGGCTTCAAGCCATCATATGGGGGTCCTTCAACTTCGTAGAGCCATAACTCTCAAACCATGAGGAGTTATGTGACATTCCACAAAGCACCGAAAATGGCATGTCAAGCACTATCCATCTAGGATAGTTTCACCAACAACTTCCTTGATTTTCATCTCATTATTCCACATACAAGCATGGGTCCTCCAACCATTCTTCTAGGATAACTCAATCCGTAAAGTGTCTTCTCGTGAGGGCTTTCACCATAAGGGGACCACTTTGGAGTTCATCCATTTGTGCACCTTATCAATCATGATAAGACAATAATGATTCATCTTTGCATCAATTCACCACTGCATCATATATATCAACTATGCTTTATGTATCAATGACAACTCATTGATCCATCTTCATCAATGCATCATATCAATGATCCATCTTTATCAATTGGTTTCCACTTGGACATCTATCATTCTGATCAACGACATCATATCAATGATTCATCTTTATCAATTGGTTTCCACTTGGACATCTATCATTCTCATCAAGGGCATCATATCAATGATCCATCTTTATCAATTGGTTTCCACTTGGACATCTATCATTCTCATCAATGCATATACCTTGTTCATAAATCATCAATCAATCAATGACATCAATCAAGCCAAACCATTTGCAACAATGACGTATGATCCAACAATCTCCCAAATAATCAAACCATTGGCATCAATGACAACATGATCCAATAGTCCATTGGGTAGCTATGGTGAATCACATCTCCCGGCTAGTCAAGGTTGCAGAATATTCTATCCAGATCAGCGTCAAGATCCATTTTTTCACTCTCAATTTTGGGCTCGTCTGCCTTCCCTACAATTATTTTTCCTTTCTTCTCCACGAGAAGCTTTTGAGAACTATCAATTTTAGGATGAACCTCGTTCGTTTGAAGAACTTTGGGTTTCTTTGTTATTGTGGCAGGCCGTTGGAGCGATTCTTTGTTACTGTGGTGGTTCTGGTTCTCAGGTTCGAAGATGTTCACTGTATCTCTACAGAACTTCTATGGAGGTGCTACCGGTAGTTTATGAAAACGTTGGTTTGCTCTAGACTCTGCTTCAAATGAACAAATGGAGGGGATAATTTAACCCCCAGGAAATGTTGGTTCAATGCGTGTGAATGGAAAATATCCTTGAGCTCTTCGCTCATTAATGACAATATCTATGTGTGTTGTATGGTGAGCTGTTAGAAGTAAAGCTTAATTATTGCATACTTAGAAGTGTGAAGGTAAAACATTATTTTCAAGTACTAAATTATTAATATTAAATATTGATATTCTATAATTTAATTAAACAAAGTTATCAAATGAGTCGTAAGCTTCCAATCCGGGTCCAATTGTAGATCGTTGAAGTTTCAGGCGCAAGATGTATACCGGGCACATGGGGCTTGAGAGTTGGATGATGCCCACAAAGGAACCTCCAGCCATAAAATTCACGAACTATGAAAATGAATGGCAGTCGATTGAACTCGTGATGTAGAGATATAGATGGACATGAAATCTGGCACTCCGTCATCTAGGAACCCACGAGCATAGACATGGATTACCCAATTTTTGGATGCAAGATGTACGCTCGGAACACGGGGAATAATAGTTCGATAATGCGTAGCGAGGAACCCAAGGGCATAAAATTGGCTAAGGAAATGAAAGCGGTCGGTCGGATTCTTGCTGCACATTTCATAATTCATGTGCAACACCTATTGTGTTGTGACCAGACTAGTATGTGTACAAAGCAGGGAAAAAAAATATTTACCTTTATAAAGTATGGGCATGAGATTTTATAGAGCATGTATGGATATCGTATTCCAAACTTGGCCACTTTGTGGATCGTGGGTTCTTGGGTTGTCGGGATAAAAAATAAGCCTCTATTGTTTTGTGTCCTACAAATAGTAATCAGAGTTCCATGATATACAAATTGACAGGTGGACTTGTGGTCTGGCTAAGATTTTATAGAGAATGTACACTTTTTGGATTGTGGGTTCTCGGGCTGGCGAGCTCAAAAAACAGGCCTCTATTGTTCCGTGCATTACAAATAGCACCCATAATTATCAGATATACAAATTTACAAGCGGACTTGCGGGTTGAATGGCTCAACATTGTACTTCTAATGAGTTTTGCGATATATAAATTCACAGATGGAATCCAACGTTGGTGGACTCTAAGAAAGGAACAATACATACTAAATATGTACTTTTATAAACTATGGACATGACATTTTATAGAGTATGTACAGATCCCTTATTCCATACTTAGCCACTTTTTTGGATCGTGGACTTGTAGGCTGGATGGGTCAACATTGCACTTCTATTGTCCCATGTCCTCCAAACATCATTCGGAGTTCCGCAATATACAAATCCACAGACGGAATTGAATATGTATTACACATTACATGTAATATGTATCACAGGTTATCGGGCTGGCGGGCTCTAAATTGATAGACAGACTCCACGAGTGGTGGGCTCAAAATTGAATATGTATTCGACATTACATATAATATGTACAATATGAAACGGGAAAGTGGACGGTCGGGCTAACAATATAAAAGTAACTGGAAATCTGAACACGTGTATCTACCAGTTCCAAACCTAGAAATTTTCTGAGGAACGAGCAATCCATAGTAATTATGTACTTTTATAAAGTATGGATATCAGATTTTATAGAGCATGCACAGATCCCTCATTCCATACTTATCCACTTTTTGGATTATGGGTTCTCGGCCTGACGGGCTAAAAATTGGGTCTCTATTGTTCCATGTCCTACAAATAGTACCCAGAGTTCAACGATATGCAAATTGACAGGCGGACATCGGTTTGGCTCGCTCAACATTGCACTTCTATTATATGTACTTTTATAAACTAGGGACATGAAATTTAATAGAGTATGTACAGATCCCTTATTCCATACTTAGCCACTTTTTTGGATCGCGGACTTGTGGGCTGGCTGGCTCAACATTTCACTTCTATTGTCTCGTGTCTTCCAAATAGCATTCAGATTTCTACGATATACAAATCCACAGACATAATTGAATATGTATTACACATTACATGTAATATGTATCGCAGGTTATCAGGCTGGTGGGCTCTAAATTGACAGACGAACTCCACGAGTGGCGGGCTCAAAATTGACAGACGAACTCCACGAGTGGCGGGCTCAAAATTGAATATGTATTAGACATTACATGTAATATGTAATACATATTACATGTAATATGTACAATATGAAATGAGAAAGCGAATTGTCAGGTTGGCAATATAAAAGTAAATGGAAATTTGAACACAAGTATTCGCTAGTTCCGGACCTAGAAATTTTTTGAGGAACGAGTAATCCATAGTAAATATGTACTTTTATAAAGTATGGATATTTATTTTATAGAGCATGCACGGATCCCTCATTCCATACTTAGCCACTTTTTGGATTGCGGGTTCTCGGCCTGGCGGGCAAAAAATTGGGTTTCTATTGTTCCGTGTCCTACAAATAGCACCCATAGTTCCGCGATATACAAATTGACAGGCAGGCATCGGGCTGGCTCGCTCAACATTGCACTTCTATTGTTACGTGTCCTCCATGCATCATTGGGAGTTTTGTGATACATAAATTAACAGACGGACTCCAGGACTGGCGGGTTCAAGATTGCAATTTTCTACATGTATAACATATAACATATATGTTATATAGCTAAAATTATCTAAAAACATTATTTTCAAGTACTAAATTATTAATAATAAATATTGATATTGTACAATTTAATTAAAGAAAATTAGCAAATGAGTCGCAATCTTCGAGTCCGGGTCGAATTGTAGATCACCAAAGTTTCGGGCGCAAGATGTATACCGTGCACACGAGGCATGAGAGATGTATGGCGCCCACAAAGGACATCATGACCATAAAAACCGAGAACTATGAAAACAAACGACGTTCGGTTGGACTTGTGATGTAGAGATATAGATGGGCATGAAATCTGCCACTCCTCCGTTTGGGAACCCGCAAGCATAGACATGGATTACCAAGTTTTGGATGCAATATGCACACTCGGAACACGGGGAACGAGAGTTCGATAAAGCGCACCAGGGAAGTCACAGGCATAAAACTGGCTAAGGAAACGAAAGGGCTCGGTCAGACTCGTAGTGCATATTCCATAATCCATGTGCAACAACAATTGTGTGGTGACCAGACCAGTATGTGTGCAAACCAGACAAAATTAAATATGTACCTTTATAAAGTATGGACATGATATTTTGCAGAGCATGTACGAATATCACATCCCATACTTGCCCACTTTGTGGATCGCGGGTTCTCAGGCTGGCGAGCTAAAAAAATAGGCGTCTATTGTTCTGTGTCCTACAAATAACACCTAGAGTTTCATGATATACAAATTGACAAGCGGACGTGCAGGGTAACAGAGATTTTATAGAGCATGTACACTTTTTGGATCGCGGGTTCTCGGGCTGGCGGGCTAAAAAATGGGCCTCTATTGTTCCGTGCTTTACAAATAGCACCCACAATTCCACAATATACAAATTGACAAGTGGACTTGCGGGTTGGTTGGCTCAACATTGTACCTCTACTAATTTCCGCGATATAGAAATTGACAGACAGACTCCAAGGCTGGAGAGCTCCTAGAAATGAGCAATACATAGTAAATATGTATAGATCCCTTATTTCATACTTAGCCACTTTTTGGGATCGCGGACTTGCGGGCTGGCGGGATGTAAATTGGGCCTCTAATGTTTCGTGTCTTGCAAATAGCACCCATAGTTGTGCAATATACAAATTGACAAGTGAACTTGCAGGCTGGCTGGCTCAACATTTCACTTTTATTGGATTGCGGACTCTAAAATGGGCCTCTAATGTTTTGTGTCCTGCAAATAGCACCTAGAGTTGCATGATATACAAATTGACAAACGGACTTGCGGGCTGGCTGGTTCAACATTGTACTTCTATTGAGTTCCGTGATATAGACGGACTCCAGGGCTGGCGAGCTTCGAGAAACGAGCAATACATACTAAATATGTACTTTTATAAAGTATGGACATGACATGTTATAGAGCATGTATAGATCCCTTACTCCATACTTAACCACTTTTTTGGATCGTGGACTTGTGGGCTAGCTGGCTCAACATTTCACTTCTATTGTCTCGTGTATTCCAAACAACATTCGGGGTTCCATGATATATAAATCCATACATAGAATTGAATATGTATTACACATTACATGTAATATGTGTCGCAGGTTATCGGGCTGGCGGGCTCTAAATCGACAGATGGACTCCACGAGTGGCGGGCTCAAAATTGAATATGTATTAGACATTACATGTAATATGTAATGCATATTACATGTAATATGTACAATATGAAAAGGGAAAGCGGACGGTTGGGCTGGCAATATAAAAGTAACTGGAAATTTGAACACATGTATTCGCCAGTTCTGGACCTAGAAATTTCGCGAGGAACGAATAATCCATAGTAAATATGTACTTTTATAAAGTATGGATATCAGATTTTATAGAGCATGCACAGATCCCTCATTCCATACTTAGCCACTTTTTGGATTGCGGGTTCTCGGCCTGGCGGGAAGAAAATTGGGTCTTTGTTGTTCTGTGTCCTAAAAATATCACCCATAGTTCCACGATATACAAATTGACAGGTGGACATCGGGCTGGCTCGCTCAACATTGCACTTTTATTGTTCTGTGTCCTCCATGCAACATTGGGAGTTCCGTGATACATAAATTGACAGGCGGACTCCAGGATTGGCGGGTTCAAGATTGCGATTGTCTACATGTATAACATATAACATATATGTTATATAGCTAACATTATCTAAAAACATTATTTTCGAGTACTAAATTATTAATAATAAATATTGATATTGTACAATTTAATTAAAGAAAATTAGCAAATGAGTCGCAAGCTTTGAGTCCGAGTCCAATTGTAGATCACTGAAGTTTCGGGCCCAATATGTATATCGCGCACACGGGGCATGAGATATGGATGGCACCCACAAAGTACATTGTGGCCATAAAAATCGGGAACTATGAAAACGAATGACGTTCGGTTGGACTTGTGATGTAGAGATATAGATGGGCATGAAATATGCCACTCCTTCGTTTGGGAACCCGCGAGCATAGACATGGATTACCAAGTTTTGGATGCAAGATGCACACTCAGAACACGGGGAACAAGAGTTTGATAACGCGTGTCAGGGAAGTTGCGAGCATAAAATTGGCTGAGGAAACGAAAGGGCTTGGTCAGACTCATAGTGCATATTCCATAATCCATGTGCAACAACAACTGTGTGGTGACCAGACCAGTATGTGTACAAACCAGGCAAAACTAAATATGTACCTTTATAAAGTATGGACATGATATTTTATAGAGCATGTACGGATATCACATCCCATACTTGCCCACTTTGTGGATCGCGGGTTCTCGGGCTGGCGAGCTCAAAAAATAGGCGTCTATTGTTCTATGTCCTACAAATAGCACCCAAAGTTTTGCAATATACAAATTGACAAGCGGACGTGCGGGGTAGTTGAGATTTTATAGAGAATGTACACTTTTTGGATCGCAGGTTCTCGGGCTGGCAGGCTCAAAATGGGCCTCTATTGTTCCGTGCTTTACAAATAGCACCCACAATTCCACAATATACAAATTGACAAGCGGACTTGCGGGCTGGCTGGCTCAACATTGTATCTCTACTGATTTCCGTGATATAAAAATTGACAGACAGACTCCAAGGCTGGCGGGCTCCCAGAAATAAGCAATACATAGTAAATATGTATAGATCCCTTATTCCATACTTAGCCACTTTTTTGGATCGTGGACTTGCGGGTTGGCGGGATGTAAATTGGGCCTCTAATGTTTCGTGTCCTGCAAATAGCACCCAGAGTTGCGCGATATACAAATTGACAAGAGAACTTGCGGGTTGGCTGGCTCAACATTGCACTTCTATTGGATCACGGACTTGCATGCTAGCTAGTTCAACATTGTACTTCTATTGAGTTCCATGATATAAAAATTGAGAGATGAACTTCAAGGCTAGCGAGCTCTGAGAAACAAGCAATACATACTAAATATGTACTTTTATAAAGTATGGATATGACATGTTATAGAGCATGTACAGATCCCTTATTCCATACTTAACCACTTTTTTGGATCGCGGACTTGCGGGCTGGATGGCTCAACATTTCACTTCTATTGTCCTGTGTCTTCCAAACAACATTCGGGGTTCTACGATATACAAATCGACAGACGGAATTGAATATTTATTACACATTACATGTAATATGTATCGTAGGTTATCACGCTGGCGGGCTCTAAATTGAGAGACGGACTCCACGAGTGGCGGGCTCAAAATTGAATATTTTTTAGACATTACATGTAATATGTAATACATATTACATGTAATATGTACAGTATGAAATGGGAAAGAGGACGGTCGGGCTGGCAATAAAAAAGTAACTGGAAATTTGAACACATGTATTCGCCAGTTTTGGACCTAGAAATTTTCTAAGGAACGAGTAATCCATAGTAAATATGTACTTTTATAAAGTATGGATATTATATTTTATAGAGCATGTATGAATCCCTCATTCCATACTTAGCCACTTTTTGGATTGCGGGTTCTCGGCCTGACGGGCAGAAAATTGGGACTCTATTGTTTTGTGTCCTACAAATAGCACCCATAGTTCCGCGATATACAAATTGACAGGCAGACATCAGGCTGGCATGCTCAACATTGCACTTCTATTGTTCAGTGTCCTCCATGCAGCATTGGGAGTTCCGTGATACATAAATTGATAGAAGGACTCCAGGACTGGTGGGTTCAAGAGTGAAATTGTCTACATGTATAACATATAACATATATGTTATATAACTAACATTATCTAAAAACATTATTTTCAAGTACTAAATTATTAATAATAAATATTGATATTGTACAATTTAATTAAAGAAAATTAGCAAATGAGTCACAAGCTTCGAGTCTGGGTCCAATTGTAGATCACCGAAGTTTCGGGTGCAAGATGTATACCGGGCACATGGGGCATGAGAGATGGATGGCGCCCACAAAGGACATCGTGGCCATAAAAATCCGGAACTATGAAAATGAACGATGTTCGGTTGGACTTGTGATGTAGAGATATAGATGGGCATGAAATCTGCCACTCCTCCATTTGGGAACCCACAAGCATAGACATGGATTACCAAGTTTTGGATGCAATATGCACACTCGGAACACGGGGAATGAGAGTTTGATAATGTGTACCGGGGAAGCCGCGTGCATAAAATTGGCTAAGGAAACGAAAGGGCTCGGTCAGACTCGTAGTGCATATTCCATAATCCATGTGCAAAAACAACTGTGTGGTGACCAGACCAGTATGTGTACAAACCTGACAAAACTAAATATGTACCTTTATAAAGTATGGACATGATATTTTATATAGAATGTACAGATATCACATCCCATACTTTCCCACTTTGTGGATCATGGGTTCTCAGGATGGCGGGCTCAAAAAATAGGCGTTTATTGTTCTATGTCCTACAAATAGCACCCAGAGTTTCACGATATACAAATTGACAAGCGGACGTGCGGGGTAGATGAGATTTTATAGAGCATGTACACTTTTTGGATCGCGGGTTCTCGGGCTGGCGGGCTAAAAAATGGGCCTCTATTGTTCTGTGCTTTACAAATAGCACCCACAATTCCATAATATACAAATTGACAAGTGGACTTGTGGGCTGGTTGGCTCAACATTGTACCTCTATTGATTTCCATGATATAGAAATTGACAGACGGACTCCAAGGCTGGCGGGCTCCTAGAAATGAGCAATACATAGTAAATATGTATAGATCCCTTATTCCATACTTAGCCACTTTTTTGGATCGCGGACTTGCGGGTTGGAGAGATGTAAATTGGTTCTCTAATGTTTCGTGTCTTGCAAATAGCACCCAGAATTGCATGATATACAAATTGACAAGTGAACTTGCAGATTGGTTGGCTCAGCATTGCACTTCTATTGGATCGCAGACTTGCAGGCTCTAAACTGGGCCTTTAATGTTTTGTGTCCTGCAAATAGCACCCAGAGTTGGACGATATACAAATTGACAA
Organism: Picea engelmannii; assembly: GCA_009831015.1. Taxonomy (NCBI): domain Eukaryota; kingdom Viridiplantae; phylum Streptophyta; class Pinopsida; order Pinales; family Pinaceae; genus Picea; species Picea engelmannii. The sequence goes on from ML785412.1 coordinate 270,281, forward strand.
GAGAAATTGCGGGCTGGCTGGTTCAAGATTGTACTTCTATTGAGTTCCATGATATAGAAATTGAGAGATAGACTCCAGGGATGGCACGCTCCGAGAAATGAGCAATACATACTAAATATGTACTTTTATAAAGTATGGACATGACATGTTATAGAGCATGTATAGATCCCTTATTCCATACTTAGCCACTTTTTTGGATCGCGGACTTGCGAGCTCTAAACTAGGCCTCTAATGTTTTGTGTCCTACAAATAGCAGCCAAAGTTGTGCGATATACAAATTGACAAGCGGACTTATGGACTGGTTGACTCAACATTGTAATTCTATTGTTTCATGTCCTCTAAACATCATTCAAAGTTCCTTGGTATACAAATTGACAGATGGAGTCCAGGACTAGCGAGTTCAACATTGAATATGTATTACACACACGAAGACAAGTGAATGTAGAGGAAGATATGGAGTGTCAAAGGAGGCTCAAAAAAAAACAAAACACAATTGCAAACCAGTTCAACAAATAGAGACAGAGTAAACGAAAAACTATTTAATATGGAACACGGGCAGAAAAAACACACCTTTGCATGGATTCCTCTACATCTCTAGTTAGGAGTTCTTTGCGGCGTCTAGTTTTCCGGTTTGTTTTTATGAACAAAAGTAGAAAAAAAAAGGAATATGAACACAAGTTAACATGTAAAGAAAAAGGCAAGTACTATGTACATATACTAAAAAAAATAGAATAAGATGAATAGAGTAACAGATAGTTTTTAGAAGGATGTACCTTTTTTGTTTCTTTTGCATAATGTATATTTTATAATTCAAGTACAACACCAACTGTATGGTAACCAAACCAGTATGTGTACAAATCAGGGAAAACTAAGAAGCTGGATAATTTGTTTTGTTTTGTTTTTTTGCAACAGGCTATAAAAATATGCTTTGAAATATAGAAACATGACTTTGCAAAATGTTTGATGTATATCTCATAATTCAAATGCAATACCAATTGTATCATTATCAGACCAATATGTGTCTAAGATAAACATATTGTATTGAGGAATGGGCACATTCGACCACACATGGTCAATAAGTGCGTTTTCCATATGGCTTATGTTGTGCAAAAGAAAGCGGAGTCTGTATTTGCACATGTAGTTTTCCAATTCTTTTGTTCTACCATTATTTTGTAGCATGTCAATATTGAAGTCTCCTACAAGAAAAATGGGTCCGTTCAGATGGAAATGGCCCAATGCATTGGAAATAACATCTACTATGTTGGAGAATGTTGCATGGGGAGCAACATACAAATTCAGTATCGCAATTTATGTTTCATGGAAAAAAAAATTGCAAGCACCACCTCAACATTCTTTTCTTTGATATGTATATGCTCCAAAATTGGTACATGTTTTTTCACCAATATCATCACCCCATGTGTAATGTAACTTGATATGCAATTGTGATTTGGGAATTCTTTGTTCTGCATGCATAATGCCATGTATGTTTCGTCAAGCACAGAATATCGGATTGCATTGTATCATAGTCATTGATTATATCCTCCATGTGTGCATTTAAGCTGCGTGTGTTAAGAGAGAGAATTGATACAGATGAATTTGTTTGTATGAATTGGTAATCATAGTGCAGTTGCCATTTTGCGGTGGTCCTGAGTCGTTCCATTTCAATATTAACTTTTTGTTTGAATTTGAAGTTATCTTTTGTAAGAGGACTTAGTAAATACAAGGAGTCTATGCTTCTGACACGGGACAATGTTTTGTATACAAATCCATGTATCTGAATTCCATCAGGATGAAATGCAACATTATCAAGTGTTAGTCCTTGTGATCTATGGACTGTACGTGCACATGCAAGTTTAATTGGAAACTATTTTCGAATTTTTAGTCGACCTGTCTTTGCTGATGTCGATACTGGATTTGATATTTGAAAAATAGGTGTCCAATCCCTTCCAGTATTTGAATTATATAGATAAGACAACTTGCTTGCTTGTCGCTTGCATTTATGCGGTTCATTGAACTTAATCCAAACGACATCAAGTTTTTATGTTTTCATATAGTCTTTGAGTATTCCATCTGCACCATAGACCAATCCATCCTATGAATCATAGTTACAGGCATATATTTCAACCAACATTTATAATTTGAGGACAAGCTGCAAAGGTAGAGTGGTTGTATGTTCATGACGTGGCACATTTCCATGGTTGTCTTTTTCTAGGTCAATTGAATTGATGATGAAATCATTGTCGAGCATGAGCGATAGCATATGGATGTTATGCATTGCAACATCCTTATTTGTGTAGAACAGGTAAGGGACCGTTGGGTTTGTTGGTGTAGGCCACAAGCACCTCGAATTGATATATGTTAAGTCATCATATGTTTGGCTATTTGTCCACATTCTGTTCAGAATTGCAATGAATGTTTCATTTGTCTGGCACATTGTAGTATGCAATTCAAATCATTTAATATTGTCTCTCCATAAGTCATGCGTTATTGTTTCCATGTTAACGATAGGTTGTTCAAATATCAACGAATCTTAGATGGGATGTGCTTGGTAAAGATCCCCACACAATATCATGTCAATGTTTCCAAAGTATTTCATGTGCACATGTTTTATGCTTCTTAGTCGGTTGTCAATGGAATACAAGAACCGACTTCCAATCAAATATTCTTCATATATAAAGACAAATTGGAGTTCCTCATAAAGCTTAGGCAATGTATGCAACATTTCCTTGCTAAGTGGAAGAAACAATGACTTGTTAAAAGGCATTAAAAATGTAGAGTGGACTGTTGTTCCACCTGCATTATATGCAACTTTTCCTGTGTATGCAACTATTAGGCCCTTTGATTTCATAGGATCAGTTTGAATCATAGATTCATATAAGCATTTGGAACAGTTCTTTCGTTGTGAATGTCTTGCATGTTTCTGCTCTGCCTGTAAGGAACAAGTGCACAGGGGTGTCCATGTTCAAGCATTTTTTAAGATCAATGTCCTTTACAATTGTTTGTTGTTATCAATTCAACAGACGTCGTATTCCATGGTATTCATTATTTTCAATTAGTAAAGGATGTTTTGTGACTTGAAAACCAAGATTGATACGTTTTTCACCTCCACCCGCTGGAGGATGAGGAAAATCTGCTTGTAAGTCATAGGAATCTCAAGGAGTTCTGGTTGTTTTTCGGTTTGTGAATGTCTCATCAGGATTGTCAGGGTTTTCTAGCTCATTAATTGCAATTTATAGATCACCCCATGTTGTATTAACATTGTAGGTAAATCTAGTTTTATTGATGTGCACTATAGTCTCAGAGGCAACATATGCAACCTCCCATGTAGAGAAGTTATGTTTTAATTTATCTTCGTTTTCATTGAACGAAACGTACAACAACATTTTTTCTCTACAACAGTTTTCATAGTCAGAATGTTTATTGTATTTGACAAATCGTATCACAGAGGGTTTTTTTCTTTTTGATATGGGTGCATCATTTTTTTTGTAATGGGATACAAATTCTACTAAGCGGATATGCCTAATAGGAGATGGATGTTGAAGGTAATAATCAACAATAGAGCGACATAGCGTGTCTTCTGAATTGTTAGGCTCTTGTTCTAGCAAAACTGATGGTTTAAGCACAAATGTGTGTTTTTCAAGTGGATATGTGTTTATGAAGACACATTTTCTTGAACTACAAGTGAGGGGTAGGGAAAGTGCAATGTGAACTGCTTGTTGAGCAGACATTTGTTGAAGATTAAGAAATGTGTTGCCAAGTATCATTTGTATGGAATCAATATGACTTCTTTCATGTTCTTTGTGTATTCTTTTGAATGCACTTGTCATAGATTTGTCAACCTTTGTCATATACGAGGTACAGTAGGATGTTGCAGCATATGCATTGAGCACGTACTGCGCATCTGTATTTTCTTTACACATAACTGACATGTCCTTGGAGAAACTGTTGTTCCAAATATGGGAAAGATTTCGTTTAAGGAAAACTATTGGTTTCTTAAGCATACATTTATGGCTTTGATGTACTCATCTTCTGATAGATTTAGCTTTGTCAAGAATGCATCGAAGCTCATCATCTTGTCAAATTCTCCTTGTTCTATAAATGCGAACAAGGATTTATATTTATCAACAAAAACATTTCCCTCTAAACTAAGTGGCTCTATGATTCTTGTAGCTCTCATTGGCGGCACGGGAAAGTTATATCTACAATGCGAGTTTTTTTGTTTTCTACAACTTATTGTATGATAATGTCTATGAACTTTGGCAAGTTCTGGATCCAAATGATTTGTGTTGCATGTTATGTATTTCTCCACAAATTGTTTGATCTCTGAGTTGTTGTCAGCTCCATAGACTGGTGCACCCTCTATCCACAACAGTGCGTGGTCATGTTCATTTCCCCGATTCTAGAATTCAGTCACAAAAAAATAGTTTGATATTTTTCTGATTTTTTTTTCATCATGGCGTATCAATTGTCTCAAAGCATTTATTCTATGTCTATAGTAGCGAGTACATGTCACTGGGTCTTTTCTTATGAGTTAGTCAATGTGATTGTTTTCTAGTGTATCGGTTTGTTTTTTACGTTTCTTGTTTCTATGCAGGTCAGATACGATAGCTACCAATGGATCCCAGCAATGATATGCACTTGTAAATGTGATGAAAAATGTTGGTGGGCCCAATTGTCGTATCATTGAAAAAATAGTTTTTTTGTTTTGTTGCAAATATTCAGGAGAGGTGCGAATGTTTTTGAAATTTGTGTATCCAATATCAGATTTCAGAATTTTTTCTAGGTTTACTTTGTACTTGACATCCTTGGCCAACAAATTTCTTCCTTGTAACTGACCTTTTCTTATTCGAACCCACATGTAGGAGAGAAATTGCTCTATTATTATGTGCATTGTTTTCAAAAACAAATTTGTTATGTGACAGGAGAAGTCACCGCTTGAATGTAGCAACTCCCATTGGACTATTTTATGATAACTGAATCATTTTGTAATGTCAATGGCACGTGGATATCCATGGAAGAGTTTTGGAAAGTTCATTTCCTCAGTGAATTTGTCCTTGAATATTCCAAGTGGACGCTGCCCCTCAACAGGTGCAATTTCAACAATCTTGTCTTGGAAGTCACGAATGCACTGTGAATTAGTGAATCCATGCACCAATGTCTCAATATGTGTTTCATTCTTCGATTCATCACTTGTATCAAATTCACTAGAATTTTCAAGAGTGTCTGTAGAGTTAGCATCCTCTTCTGCAAGAACACTGTTCCAGTTCTCATTTATACAAATGTTATGTGCTTTGTACAGGGCCTTGCAACATAATTCCTTTAATGCTTTCATAACAACATGCAAACACACTTTTCCTGTCTAATAGACATTTTTGTATCGCAAGCATCTTTTCAGATCCACAACAATTGTCATTGTATCGCTAATGAATTGTGGCAAGGCATTTTGCACAACATCTAGTTGAATAGGCACATTAATAATTGATCCTGTTAAGCCCATCTGGGGTCGTTTATAGCCCCAAGGACTAATTTGTGCAAATGCAATTCGTAGAGACACATGTCTCTCCTCAAGTTCCATAAGTGCACTTACATATGATAGTGGTGTATTACATCTTATTTGCTTAGGGGTTTCAAATTGTGGCAGTTTTCCATTTTCAAGCGACCGTTTGCATGGAAGACAAATTTTGCCACTGGAAAATGGTTTATCGTGCGCTGTCAAGTGGAGGTATTTTGCTTGCAAATCAGGCATGAAAGACTTATGTTTTTTGAGAAATTCAATTGTTCACAAATTGCACATGCAATGGAAGGAATGTCTTTAATTTTTTTCATGTACGTCTATCTTGCATTTTTCTTTCGTGGGGAAGTATGAGTAGAAAGTGTTTGTTGGTTTTCATTGGTAGTAGTGCATGGTGTTGCTTCTAGGCCACGAAATGTGACAGTTGCATGACCATTCTGGGATATGCGACCGTACCTGTTTCTATTCTATTGTGCACGAACAAATTTCTTTAGATTGTGATATGTGAGTTTCTCTCTAAAAGGAAGTATAGAAATGTATTTTTTTCTCTCACACATGACCTTTTTCAAGTTGTGGTAACTTACTCTACATTTCTTGTCCAAGGGCACGATGACCTGATGACAATTGGGGTGAATTTCACTCCGATTCAAGTTGTCATAACTTAGTGTACATTTTTTGTTTAAGTGGTGTAAGGCCTCATCACAACTAGGACGAATTTTACGCATAACTTTTTTCAAGTTGTGATAACTTACTCTACATTTTTTGTTTAAGCCCTGTATGGCCTCATCACAACTGTGATGAATTTCACGCATGGATTTTTTGTTCAAGCCCTGTATGGCCATATCAGAATCGGGAGGGGTTTCATTCTCACTAAAAAGCATGTGACACATATACAAATTCAATGTGGTTTGGATGGCATGCACATTCAACCCTGAACCACTGATATTTCCAAGAAAAGGTTCATAATGGATATGTGTTGTATATGTTTTCAACGAGAGGATGTCAATTGTTCGATCGTAATTTGAATCAATAGACCAAGAATGGACAATGCCATCTGGCAAGGTCGACCAGACCTGGATATTTACTCTGAACATGATAGACAACCATTGCAAAAAAAAATTGCAACCCTCCACATTTCCTTTTTCATATGGAAGTGCCATGTTTACAAGGTATTCTTGCCAACTTCCAATTGTCAGCATATTTTGTAGGAGATATGGTGAAAGGTGCTCATGCAAGCATCTAAAAGCCTATTGGTTTCTGCCTATAATTGCATTGAAAAAGGTCTATATAGTGTAAATCCGTAGTGAATGTACATCAAACTCTGCTGCTACCAAACAAAAAATTGCATTGAACAACCTATCTCCACAACTAGACACAACAGTTGTTGCTAGCTGTAAACCATGGCAGTCTATGTGATGCATAATCCGTTTCCACTGCGATTGAAGGTCTTTGAAAATGAGGGATAAGTAAATATGAGCTTCTTCAACATTGCATATGGACATTTTTCTGTACAGTAGTGGTTCATAATGACCACTAACAATATTGGCATCATGGAACAAGATGCAATATGGATTGTCAGATGCAGTTTTGTTGAATAGTAGATATCTTGTTTTTCTTGTCAATGAACATATTCCAATTGATATATTGATTCAGTTAGACAACCACCATATACAAAATGTATCTCCCCAAATTTCCCTCTCATGTGCGGGCAAAATTGGAGATGTAGACAACCACAACTTTGAAAAATACATTTGGACATCATGTATTCCATGCAATTTCCGAAGAAAATCAGATTCCAGTTCGTATTCATACGACTCCAATGCCTCAACATCGCCATTTTTTAAACAACACAAGAAATAATCTATCAATTCATTGCACAAGTCGGTTGAGGAATATCGGAAATGCAGTAGAACATGAAATGAATAGAAAAGGCAATCCCCTGCAATATACGAGAATGCATCCAATCTAAAAATCCCATTTCTATGCAAAACCTCGTCAATGTTGTCATGTATAATGGAGTGTGTATCTATTTCATACGACTCAACATCTATTACTTCTTTCATTTTTTGAACTGTCATTTCGAAGTTGTTTGTTAGATACTTTCAGTTTGCATGAAAACAAAGAATAGGGGAAAAAAAGAATAAAAGTAGGAAAAAAAGGGAAAGCAAAATAGGAAAACTACAAGTGTGGAACTGGGTACCAATCCCCGTATGTATCTTTCAACCTTCTTCTTGTCAACTTCAATCCCCCCTAGTCCCCATAGAAGATGAGAATAAAAGAAACCCACGCTGGAAATCGAACCAAACAAAAAGAAACAACGATAATAAATAACACCATAAATTTACTCAACATAAAGATCGATTTGAACCTATTCATGGCATGCATCCTACAAGCTTCTTAGAGCCAGAAAAAATTTCTGCAAAATACAAAGGACATGACAAAGGAAATAGTTGGATGCAGTTTTCTGACCCACAGAATAAAATAATCCCCTGCGTTTACACCCCGGTGGATGGTTCCCTCTTTTGATAGCTCCAAACTACTTTTCGAAAATCCCTCTGCATTGCAATTTTTGAAATAGCTATCGACGTGGCGGCCAACATATGAAGATGCATGGTTTCCAGGAACAGAAATTAAGAGCACAAAGAAAGATGGTCTGCAACAAAATTTCGAGGTAGGGATTCCCACCATTGAAAAATACCAACGAAACGATGGCACATAAACTTACCTGTCAACGAGGGATGACAATAGCTCAGCCCCAAAAACTGCAAACCGCAACAACAGGTCCAACTTCTTGCAAAGTTGAAGAACAACAAACCAGTGACAACCACGAAGAGGTCCAACTGCAACTGTAGGACCTCAACTTTGCAAAGTTGAATTAAACAAGAACAAGGATCATGGAACGAACCAACGAATAAGTATCGACCACTGAACCACTGATGTTGGTGGAGAACAATTCAACACAATTTCACTACAAACAACACCATCAAAAAAATGGAACGAAACTGTATTGCAATGCCTCTGTACAATAAACATTTAAGACTGTCAGGCTTGTTAGGTAAACACTTAAGACTTTCAGAATCGTCAAAGGGCATAGTCCTGTGAAAACATTTAAGAAAAAATGCAGGGTGGCAGGCCTCTTCTCTCAAAGCATGCAAGAATAAAGAAAAAATCATACATAGCAATATGCTAGAGAATTTATTCTAGTTATTAGAAAATGCTAAAGCGAACATTCGAACTAATGCTAGCATTAATCCACCTTCGACCAATGCATAAGAAAATATATAATTCAAAAATACCATATACGATGAAATACTTTGGATATGCCAACATATATAACATTGGGAATAGCAACGTCAGAAATAAGACCTCCAATCCGTTGTCCAATGAGATCATGACAAAAAAGGTACTTTTTATTATATAAAAATCAGTGTTTTTAGTTCCCTGGTTCCAACAATAGATAATATGGAAAAAATTGTGGTCAATGGACAATCTAATACAAGGTCAACGAATTATCAATTACTATAGTCCTTCTATGCCTACGACAGAGACTAATAAGAGTGGCTGCTTCATGTCTTTAAAAGTTGAAGTAGAATTGAACAAATGTAGGTGTTAGTAACTATTGACAATGTCACAAGTGTAAATGAAGTTTTCAAAACGTTCCTAAAATAAATAAATTGATGAATAAAAGATGTGGCATATTAGTCCTATCAATAACACTCCAAAGTATAACTAAACTAGAACACGTGAAGTATTTGCTTGGCTTGTAAGGAGGTTAGGGATCAAGCATTATATCTCACCCAAGAGTATAAGGAGGTAAGAGGTAAAGAAAACTCCCTTTAGTGGGATAAGCTTCATTTGTATATTTAATGTCAACCTTGGGTTAGGTGATAAGGGGTAATGTGACAGAAAAATCCACTTTCTCGACACTTGCTTGAGGTGAGATTACAACTATTGAGCATCACATGATACTAGCGTGGAGGTTTACAAGCCCAGATACTAGCTTTGGAGGGATGACTTATAGGGCTTACCGAAACAAGTAACCATTAATTTCTTCCTAGAATAGGATTATCCCTTTCAATTGGAAGGAGATATTTCCATATAAGGATATATTATTCCAAGGGGTATTTCCTCCATATAAGGAATTCGATTCTGTGAGAGAAGAAGGAAGTTTATTCACCGAAGCCAATTCGTTGCACCTAATTCTCAGGACCTGAAGCAACTAGGGTCAGGACCAAACTAACTAAAGGGAAAGAAGGTTTGAATTAGTGGATTAATGGTTAGAGGGTGAGTTGGTTAATGGGTAAATGGTGAGGGGGTTAGTAGATTAGTGGTTGGGGTTATTTTGGGTTATACGGGTTACGTATTAAGGGTTTTATGGTAGTGTATTAAGGGTTTTATGGTAGTGTGTTGGAGTTAGTGGATTAGTGGATCATGTTTAACTTAAATTTAGGAGGTTAGTATGTTAGAAGCTACTAGTTTAATGACTTGGTAATTAAATATAGCAAACAAATTAAGGAGTTGGTGAGTTATTTCTACTATTATTCATGAAAATTTATACCAATCATGTAACTTTTCACTATCCAACTATGCATATTTTTCACTACTTCCTCTAGAGTTATGAGGTTATATAAGTAATTCAAATTTGTATAATATGGTTAAATGTTTTTGGTTTTCACATCTAATTATATTATAAACCTAAGCTCTCTCTCATAAGTATACCAGGAAATTGCAATATATTAGTTAACATTATTATTGAGAGGAATTTATTATTCATAATCAACATAAATTTTACATTATAAAAAATAATTTGAAAAGTGGATTAATTTGTAGTTAATGTGCTTTGACTTTTAAATAATTCTCAATTTTTTCACTTTCTGCCATAAAATTTTCAAAAGTCTCCAAAAATTTATCTATTAAATTGATTATTCTTTAAATTGAAAAATAAATTTTAAACTTTTTAAATATAAATTCATATCTTGTGATTGGTTTTTAACTATGATTAAACAATTTTTATGTGGTTTTACACTTAATTGTCATATTTTTAAAAATTATTTTAAAAATTAAAAAATCAAAAATCAAAAAGTTTGTCATGTGTCCTTATTAATTATGGCCATCAATACTTATTTGTACACATGTCACATCTATTAATGTCACTTCTATTAATCATTTTAGATATTCCATATAAATATAGTAAGAAGAGTTTGAAATATTAAAATTAATTATTAATTTTAATATTTCAAACTCGTATTCCAAGGGGTGTTATTTGTGCAATGATGATGACTCGATGCATAGTAATGAGCCTCAACACTTGGTGCTTTACACTTCTCTCAAGGTCGATGGATAATGTGAATTATCCTTTCCAAACAGGTTGCATTTACCATAGAGAATTAATGCATGGTACGAAGGTGGTTACATTCGCAAGGGATAGTATAGGAACCATGAACATAGATAACAATTGGTTGAAGGTTGTAGTTATTATGGATATCATGACTGGATTCAACATTGTAATTCATAGACACTCGGGTTGGATTGAAACATGGAGTGCAGACTCGACCAACTACTTAACATGTACTCACATTCCAAGAATTATCATCAAAATATGGAAAGAGGCCAAGCTAGAACCATATCCCCGGAGTGGCCGACCACAACCAGCAACAAAAGAAAAGGCAAGCAGACTGGTAACTGAATCTGGGCAATTTTTTCATGTTTTTATGTCTGTCTTCTCTGGTTAGCGTAGTCTACTTGCTAAATGTTATATATGGTCAATTATAGAAAACACAATGAGTTGACATTGCATTCAATATTTTGTCTTTGTGGTAGCATTAAGGATATGATGACCTCCTCTTCTGCTACTAAAAAGGCATCAATCTTAGAAGCAACAACCAAAGGTAAGCCAATTTCTTTTAAGGACATTCTTATTCATTCAAAACCAATTTTGGCCCGTACTAATCCTCCCTAGGGATCAACATTGTTGCTAACCCTTCCTTATGTGTGGAGAAGGAAAGGATGTCTTTATTTTTAAAATTTGACCTAGCATGGGTTAAGTCGGAAGAATATTATCATCTAGCACATGATATGATTTATAGAATAAATGACATTTGTTCAGCACTTAAAATTTCTAAACATGGGCTCCTTCCTAAAAAAAATTTGTAATCCATATGAATGTAAAAGGATGTTTCGTTCTTGAATTTGTATTTGAATGGAACAAAGTTGCATAGGTAATTGGTAAGGGCCCCTACTTCATGGACAACTTTATCTTCTTTATGAAGTTGTGGCATTTGGGTTCTAACCCCCACATGAATCTTTTAACAAATGTCCTAATATGGATGAAATTTCCTAATCTCCCATGAAATATTAGAGTACGAGTCTCCATATGCCATTAATGATACTCTGGGGGAGTATATTTTCCTAGTATTTCCCTAGCTTTAGAGACTAACTAAAATTGAATGTGTATTTATGTTAATATAAGCATAGGTCTTACTAACCAATGTGTGTTGGAGAGCATATATCAAATATGGAAAGAAATTTTGGATTACGTATCGTTTTATGCAGATTTTTTGTTTTGATCATGGACATGTGGCACCCTCATACAAAATGGTAATGATTTCATAGACTATCAAAGGAATGATAAACAAGAAGCCTTCTTAGTGGAAAGATTCTACAATGGAGCCCCATTGGGGTGCAACAAAGACATTGATACAATCATGAATTTGGATTCAAATCCTTCTCTATAATCTCATTGTGGGAAGAATATTCTAAGAAAGGTAAAAGGAGGCATGAGTTATATTATTTGGATCAAGACAATAATCTAAGTTTTATGGCTCCATTCAACAAGGAAAATCATTTACTAGTGATAGAAATTCGAACAATCCTTACTTGACTGGTTGGTTAGACTACAATCAAGGAAAAGTAAAGGAAAGGGGCATAAATGTAGGAGTGTGATCTTCATTTCATAGTGGACACAAATACCTAATTAAGAAACCAAAACAATAAATACCTTATTTTGGAAAATATACAATAGTGAGACACAATTGTGATTGTAATTAGATATTCAAACTCGAAAAAAAAAAAAATTGAATCCTAAACTTAAATTCAAACCTTATAAAAGCCAAAAATCAAAATAAAAACCCTTAATAAAACAAAATAACATATGTTAATTTCCATTTTAATAAATACAATTCTTTGTGTTTTTATTTAAGCCCAAAAAAACATTACTTTTATTTTATGTAGTACATACTACTTACAAGTGATGTTTAATCAACATTTTGTCATAGTTATATTTTATATTAATGATACTTAAACAACACATTAAAAATTTGAAAAGGTGTGGGTAGGTTTTTAAGTGGGAAGCATTACAAAGTTCAAACATTTTATGTGACAACAAAATAAATGTGAGTTTATTGATAAGTCACATCATTTTATGTGAGAACAAAATAAATGTGAGTTTATTGAGAAATCCACATCATTTATCAAGGTATCACATTAAGTGTAATGAAT
>ML785412.1:294742-326164 GCA_009831015.1 Picea engelmannii
ATAATCATGATTAATTTAATATAATATTAATGTTTATTTGCGATCCGATTTGGTCGGAAAGAAAGATTTATAAGAAAAAGAGAGTGTCAAATGAAATATTAAAAAAAATTGAAATTTGATTATTTATAAATTATTATTTTATTGATCATTAATATTTATTAATGATCATATCAAAAATTGATTATTCAGGAATTATTATTTAACTTAATTTAATTTTATATTGATATTTATTAATGATATTAGAAAAACCAAAAATTCAATTATTCATAAATTATAAGTTAACTTAATTTAATTTATATTAATATTTACCAATGATCGTATATTTGGAAAGAAATATTTATGATGATGATGATTAACGTCCATTAAGACCAAATTGGTCTATCAGACCTTAAGAGGATAAGTGAATACTTGCAATTCTTTAGAATTTTGTTTCTGTGCTCGAAAAACATTAAGAGAAGCTTTCCAAGATCACCATAGTTTTGTCGAGTTAAGAGGTTAGGAAGGTTGGTAGTGTGACAAATATTTTGAAAATGAGATATAATATGGGTATAGGCTGGACAATCTAAGAGAAAGTGCTTTTCATATTCAACCTTCTTAGTGTCACAAAGGTGACACACTCTTTCATCCCATGGCATTTTAGAAATTGACCAACGTCAAGTTTCACTATAGAGCTTGTGAGAATTTGTTCTTATCTTAGCAATGCTTATTTTTTTCTTTACACGTGGCAAAACAAATAGATAATTTTGATCTTCTAGATTAGGGTTGATTACATCCTTATAATACCTTAATTTTATTTTTTCCTCTAACTCTTTATCACACCACGTTTTCTCCTTAAATTTTGATTTGACGATTTTCTTAATAGTATCTTTATTCTGCAAAATGGTGTCTTCCATGATTCCCCAATAGTTTAGCCAATACTAGGCATCTTTATGCCATCCTCGCTTGAGTCGATGGTGGTTATGACTCGATTTTGAAGCAATTTTAGGAAGCCTATTGTCTTCCATGTTGTTTAAATTGTTCTTATACATTAGGTATCTAGTAATAGCCATTCTCTCAATGGGGGAGAGGCTTGTTTCTAAGAGGAGGATGGGATAAAGCGTATTTCCTTTAATTTTGAGATTATAGGTAAAATTCTTTTGTATTTGCTCTATATTTCTCCAGGATTCATGAGAGATACTACAACCCCAAACTTCACATCCATAAAGAATAGTAGGTGTAACAAGAGTCTCAAAGAGGAGTTTCTTCTTATCCCAACTCCAAATATTGGTTGATTTACAATTGTTTTCAAGCCCATAATAAGCTTTCCATCCCCCAATAATCTTTTTCTCAATGATATAATTCCAATTGAGCTTGTGGTGAATATCAATTCCAAGATATTTGTATGAAGTCACTTCCCCCAAGTTTTTGTTTTCATATACAAAGGTATCATAAGTGATCTTATTGGATTTAATAATCATGACCTTAGTCTTATCAGTATTAACAGTCATACCCATATTGGAGCAAAATTCCTTGAGGATTCTTAGTTGGTTTTCAAGATCATGAGGACTCCTTGCCATAAGAATGATATCATCGGGATAAAGTAGAAGATTGATGACTATATATACCAGTGAGAGTAGGGCCGACACAACCTACTTTTTCCAAGAAATATTCTAACTTGTCAATGTATATGTCAAAAAGGGTAGGGGACAAGGGACAACTTTGTTTCACTCCAATATTGCAGTTAATCTCTTTTGACTAGCCCTCAGTGTTTTTAAACTTAGTAATAACATTCTTATACATCCTTATTGCAGTAGCCCTCAACTCAAGAGGAACTTTTATCTCTTCCAACCTATTCCAAAGGTTTTTCCTAGGAACCATGCCAAAACCTTTTCTAAAGTCAACAAAACATTAAAAAATATTGGTTTTAGTATTGCGGAACTCCTCTGCAATGATCCTAAAGGTAACAAGATGGTCCATAGTTGAATGATATATCCTAAACCTAGCCTGGCCTTTAGCTCTTTTACCGTGACTTTCTAGCCAAAGACTAATCTTCTTTTCCAAAATAATTCCATAAAGCTTCGCTAAAATCGGGCTAATCATAATGGTCCTATAATTAGAGGGAATGTTTCTATCCCCATTTTTAAAAATACGAACAATGAGGCTTTGCATCCAGGGTTTAGGGAAGCCATGCTTGACTGCTAAATTGAAGAGCTTGTGTATGTGAGGGGTAAGGATAGGCCCTCCAATTTTAAAAATTTCAGATTGGTAGCCTTCAATGTCCTTAGCTTTCCCATTTGCAAGTCGCTTAACCCTGAACTCTATTTCATCTAAAGAAAAAACTTCTTCCTTTGTAGGGACAATAGGAATGGTTTCCATGGCATTAGGGAACTCGCAAAGAATTTTAAGGTAGGAATTCTAGTCCCTTAAGGGAATACTATAAAAGAGAAGGTCAAACACAATATTAAATAAATTAAAATTAAAATTGAGTTCAAAAAAAATATAAAATTATCATTGTTATTTAAAATAAAACCTAATATACTTATATATTATTATGTATAAAAATTGATACATTCTTGGTTGTTTAAGGCCTACTAAAATGGAAACAAGACTTTACACAATAGTCATCTAATATACTTATATTTTCTAGTGTAATCCAAGTGTTTCTATAATGAAGCACGTTGAAGACAACATTGAAAAAGCATAAAACATACAAGAATAAACTTGAACTAATATTGCATGACAACATGACTAGCTATGAGATGGCTCATAATGGTTGGGGCTTCCATCCACTTTATCCTTTCCTTTTGTGTCTTTTTCCGATGCCTTATCCAAAATAATTGGATTGGATTTGGTTCATAATGAACCTAGCATTCCAACAACCTCGAGTGTATTATCTTCCTTATCTAGATCCCAATTTGTCACCTTGAAGTTTATCTCAAAAGCGACCCTGCATAAAACAATGAACTTTGCTTCCAATTGTTTGATCTTATCCAAGGATCCTACCTACTTCTCCTCGTTATCCTCCATGGACAACACAATGAGGGTTTTTTCCAACCAATAGAATTCCATTATGTATAATACCTTAGTGTCCCTTGATCTTAAAAATCTTGGGTTTGAAACCCACTCTTGGAATTCTCTCTTTATCTACTATTTGGGAGTCTATGCCCTTTTATGTAGCACCAAATTCACCATATTCTCCATTATTTTTTGGGTGTAAGGAGATGTACCACTATTGAAAAACTTCCTAACCTGGTTTGTATCCCCCTCTACCCCTATCTGATGAGAATGCAGTTTGGTTCTCCTAGGTGGATGGGGCTTACATGGGCCTTTCCTTTGGGGCACTCATGCACTAGAATCTAAACATCCAATAGCCACCTTGTCTTCCATCTTGATCTTCAAGGAATGAAGGCTAAGAGGAGGTGAAACTAGTAGATAGACAACCCAACCCCCCCTTTTGTGGATGAACACATGATAGGGTTTGGACTGGAAGATGGGACCCTAATAGGGATGAATGAGGGATGCCACCTAGTCTAGGAGAAAGGAAAACTCTCAATGAACTAGGAGAGCCAGAATTACTCCTGAAACTAAGAGACCAGACCTTTGCTTGAAATATCTCCCTTGCGCAAGACACAACTTAACAAAAAAAGGGGAAAACACTAGCCAAAACCCAATAATATTAAAGGAACAAATAGAAACCCCCAGCGAGAGCCTGAGAGTCTAAGAAGAACTTGCAGAAACCACACATACGAAACTAGGAACTAAAAACTGATGCAACGAGGAGAACCAACAAATGATCCAGAGAATGACTACCTTAAAAATGAAGTTGTGCCCATCCCTAGAGCATCCCGAGCTCATATCGCAAAGAAGAGTCCTCATCTAAGTAATCCTTTGCGATCTAGGAGAGCCATCGCCACTTTGAGTCATGATCTCCCACTTCTTCCTACTCCAAGTACCCATAAGAATTCCCCAAAGAACCACCACATCAACCATCATATGAGTTATCACACTAGAATGAGGGAGGTCCCTTTGTCCAATACCTAATTTGAACCTCGTACTCTCATCCTATCTTCCTCGCTAGAGTCATTAGTTCAGTTGTTGGAGCGGGGGAGCTCGTACTCCACTCATCCTCCCACCTCTTCATTCCCTTGTACCAGTGTACACCTTGACTCGACATCTATAATACATCTAGTATCTTGTAGTGAAGTGGCAACTTGACTCATTGCGTGTGAGGTCAATGTCACAACCGTTACCACCCCATTCGAGGGCATCATTGTAATTTACAATGATATAATTTTTTTTTATTTTTTATAACTTTATATTATAAATAAATAAATCATAAACATAATAATTACATGTTTTGTTAGCATAGATTTCATATTAATGTGATTTATAAATTATTAATAAATTTATTTTCAAATTTCATAAATATTATTAATTTTTTTTATCTATTTAAATTATTTTCAATATTAACATATAACTTTATATGATAATTGTAATTATTAATACAAATCATATCAATATGATTAAAAATTATTTTATATGATAACTGTAATTTTTTATGATCCATAGATGGTAAGTGGGGTAAACCATTAGCCCTCATTATGAGGCCTTAGTTTACGAAGGTGTACATACCCTACCCCCTTTAGATTTGAACCTGTGAACTCTAGGAAACACATGTTATTAACAATTAGACCAACTATATATTTATTTAGATATATATTTGTATTTATTATTTATAAATTGTCTTGACTTTAAAAAATGTAAGTATTTAGATATTTGTTTTTCAAAATTTTCTTAATTTTTCTTGATATTTAATAAATTCAAATGTAACTTATTAGAACATGTGTTTCCTCCTAAGAGATCACAAGTTCAAATCCAGAGGGGGGTAGGGTATGTATACCTCCATAGACTTTAGAAGTCAAATCTCTACACAAAGGAGGTCCCTTGTCCCATAAACAAGGGGGTCACATACACCAATTTGGTGTCTAGCTTGGTTGTGACCTTAAAATTATTATTATTATTATTATTATTATTATTATAAAATGAATCATATATAACCAATATAAGAAATTAATTTAAGTAATTCTCATCAATATTGTTAAACATTTTACTAATCCTATCTCAACAAGTATTCACAAATATAAAACACATCCCTTAATATTTTTACAAATAAAACAATATTTTATATAATTACTCTCATTTTCAATATCCAACTTAATTTATGTTAGTGTATACTTTATACGTTTAGTCGATGGATTAAATTTTTGAACATATATTATATGATTTTAAAATGCAAATTATACATTTGGTTGGTCTATTAAGTTTTTAACACATACACACATATTTTAAGCTAGTTGAAGAATTTCATGTTAACGTGAAAAAAGTGTACATAATTTATGTTCCTAGCTTGCCACTAGGGAAACCGGACCAACAACAAAAAAGTAGTTGCTTTAGATAGGTTATTTGAAAAGAAGAGCGAGTCCATAAACTATATAAAGAGTAAAACCATGAACTATCTTCAAAATGTCTTAAATTGGAAGACCATTGTCCTATATCTTGACATCTAGACTATAGAGAGGCCATAAATATGTTGTCCTTGTAATAAAAAACAAAAAAAAATGGTAAACATTGCATTTAGGAAATCATACATGGGGGTGATTAGAAACATCATCAAGAACCTAAGGATGGTTTTTGTGGAGTGTTGAGAAGTTAGATCACACCAATTTCTTATCCGACATCGATATTTTGTGTTCAACCACTTTAATATGTAGTTGCATGTTTTCCAATTGAATCAATATCTCATTGTATGCTCTATTTCTCTCCAACGACACCTTTCCCATCATTTATTTCATTTTCCAGTATAATTCCAATGTCTTGTGATATTTCGTTTCCCTGGTTCGGGATGAGCATGTGTCTAGAACCCATGGACAAGTATCAACATCCACATCATCATCTGGGACAATTTCTGAGGGTGTGTTGGCATAAAAGAATTCTGTAGAATCCTATTAACTTAGTTGTGCATGTTAAGCAGGAGTCGACCATGACATTTACGACCTCTAGCCATGGGGACGCTATGAAGCAAAGAACAATCATAGGTAAGGAACCATGGATGTAGTGAGGCACCAAAAAGAGCTTCATGGACTAGGGGATGTACTAGAGACCAAAGGACATGAAGAGAAAAGGGGAGGAAAGCCTCTAGGAATGCATAATATCCCTGTGGAGGAGGCTTACAATGCCCATGAAGATGAATTGAGACAACTTGGCCTCATATCCCAATCGAGCATGGATCATTCATTTCCAAAATAGGTGAAAGAAACATCCATAACCAACTCAACACCTTCCATCATAAACCATTGCATGCTACAAATATGAGAAAATCCTGCCAAGTGGGACCTTAAGGGTTGAGCAGAGGGCACACACATCAGATCCCGATACAACATCCTTGTACCATGATTACGTTTCTATCACCCCATCCGGGGCTTTTGAACATATATTATATTATGGTTTTTAAATGTAAATTATAAATGTGGAATTTTATTTTATCATATCTATAACTTTCTCTTGTCAATTAAAAAAAGGGATGATGATGTCGAATTATAAGTTCATTTTGTCTTCATTGTGTTTTTCAGTAGGGTGATTTTCCTTTTATAGTTTTTTTTATGAGTTTTAAAATCATGTGTAATTTAATAGTGCATACAAGTATTCATAAATGATATGGGAAATATAAATAATATAGGTAAAACCGATTATGGTAATGACACTTCATGTTCAACGATCACATTTGAAAGAGGGTATGGATGCACTTACAAATATTTAGTTTTTGAAGCTCTCCATGAGCCCAACTTCTCAGAATGGTACTCTCACCACCACCTTGTTGGCCATTATTTCAACCAAAACTCATAATGGTACTCTCAACACCTCTGTGTCTAATAGCAAGAAGCATCTTATCTTAGAGACACCAACTACTTTAGAACCCACTATAAGAAAATCCATCAACACATTTAAACAACGAACTTGAATATATCATGGAGTAACTATGCATAGGGAGATGAGGCATTAAGATGATCATTTATGGGACAATAGTTGTAGAAGAGAAGGGAAAACACACAAGCTTAGGAAAGTGTATCTAGCAATACATTCAAAATATTAGAAAGCAATAGATGGCCTCCAAAATGACAATACATAGTTTAGAGAGGAAGAGTACATAAAAGCTTACCAAGCTAAGCTCATGAAGAGATATCAATGTGAATATTCAAAAGTTATAGCAGAAGATGCTCCCACTAAGCATCATGTTTGAAAGAAAGCAAAAGAAGTGAAATCACTCAGAGTAGAAGCCTTGTTCCATGTAAGAAGACACTCTCAAATCTGGTTCTCATTTTCAGCACATGCAAAAAACCATTATTTCAATGACCCTGCAATGTTCCTCCTTTTGATGATGGAGTCATTTTCAACAAAGCA
This sequence comes from Picea engelmannii, assembly GCA_009831015.1. Taxonomy (NCBI): domain Eukaryota; kingdom Viridiplantae; phylum Streptophyta; class Pinopsida; order Pinales; family Pinaceae; genus Picea; species Picea engelmannii. The sequence goes on from ML785412.1 coordinate 302,180, forward strand.
CACCAAGTTAGTTTTCCAATAAAAAAAATATTGTGTAAATAGTCTAATTGTAACAATGATAATGTACATACAAATTTCACATTATTTAACGTCCTTCCTAAATTGAGAAGAAAGCAGAGACGTTTTTTCCATCTAAACCAAGAAGAAATGGTATGAAAACCTAGAAGATAAATTTTGGATTCTAACATTCCTTCACCAAATCTAACATTCTATCATTCTTGTAATCTTCAACCACATTGGATTTCCATAAAGAGATTGTCATCAAGTAACTTTTGGTTTCTTCTTGTCTCGGGTCTTGGTATGTCATGATTCCTACATAATACTTCACATATTTTCATAGAATTGAGAGTAATTTTGTAACTCAACAATTAATATTATTACCCTTTTTTAATAGCTTGTTCAAAAATTTTAAGATTTCAAAAGTTTTATAAAGTTGCACATAAATTTTGTATTAAATTGTTTTTTTATAAAATAAAAAAATAATTTTCAATTTTTTAAAATAGTTATTAATGATTTTTTATTGATAAAAATCGTTGTGACTAATTTACTCTGCTTGGGTGTGACATTTCCAATAAAAATTAATAATAGAAAAAAACAAAAATTAAAAAAATATTTAAAATTAACACATAGTCCTTCGTTACTCTTATCTCTACTATGCCTACTTGTGATAGTTAATACGAAAGGAAAATAAATAATTGAGAAGAGACATGTGTACCCTCCTCATAGTGGTAATTGGGAAGAGAATCATATTTCAATATTATACTGGGCAGTTTTTCAACCATGAAGTTAATCATGTTTGTACTCCCATTATGTTAGGGGCTACTCGTTGTTGGAACGGGAGGCCTGGCTATTGTCATTCCTCGGAAATAAAGGAGATTCTTTCTTCACCAATGTTAATGCCAACTCAGACATTTCATAATTAAAATTTAATGAATTCACGATTAAATTGTATTTAAACTTTATATTTTATTAATTTAATCAATTCACAATTAAATTGTATTTAAATTTTATATTTTATATTTAAAAATTATTATTATTTATATAAAAATAAATTTAAAAACTTTGAATAACTGATGTTTTTTTAGTTAATTGAGTAAGTAAGTGGAACTTTTAGTGGCACCGCTCTAATGAAGACAAACTATTATTAATTCATCTAGAATTCAAATTATTATTGATAAAATTAAAATTGATTTCGAAAATAATAATATAATGAGTGTATACAATAAAAAAAATTATAAAATTAAAATTGATTTAAAAAATTATAATATAACCAACTTTACTCAAAGTAGACATACCCAAAATAAACATACCCAATTAAATTAGAGATTTTGAATTTTAAATATTATTATTTATAATTGAATTTATATTCTCATAAACCAACTATACAATTTAAATTCTCATATACCAACTAGACTAATACTCTGGAAGGATGTTATTAGTGTGATAAACCCGCATACTAAAAGTTTTTAGTTGCTTTCAAAAGAAAAAAAAATCTTAATGTTAATTTAAAAAAATATTGTAAATACCTACCTAAATGTCTATTTTATTCATATAAATATTGTAAATACCTACTTAAATGTCTATTTTATTCATATTCATATGAATGAAGTATTCAACAAATCATTATTGACAACTATATTTGTATCTAATATTTACAGAGAAATGGATGATGCATCTATGTTTTCAACCTTTCTGTAAAATTGGTACCCACCTATGAAATAATAGTTTTAAATTACTTATAAATAATACATTAAGAATTTCATAATTATTATAATTTTCATTTTGGATTACATAAAACTAATATATTAAAACATTTTTAAAAAGTAGATATAAACAGTTTTGCCGCTAAGTTCACTTGTTTCTTTAACTTTACCTTATAACCAATGTGTTACTATCAATATCAGCATGCATACTAAATAATTCATTTTCTCAGCACCTTTTATTTTAGGCTCAATTAATTGTATAGCCCAGTCTAGCTCATTGTCTCGATTTGTCTTTAAAATTGGATTTGTCTCATTGTTTGGATTATGAGATAAATTCACATATTAATTGCAACAAATTTTGTGCCCAATCCTTACTCTTATGTCCATCACCTATAATATGCATCTTCCTTCTAAGCTGAATGGCATGCTCCTAGGTGTGTTTATTCCCATATGGATTTTGCTTACCACCACCATCATCTTGTGTTTGTTCATAAAACTATTGAATATAAACTAATGGTGTATTACACATGCATTTCCAACAATAGTATTCATTCTTATGTCCATCACCTATAATATGCATTTTCCTTCTAAGCTCACTTGGAATAGCATGCTCCTAGGTGTGTTTATTCCCATATGGATTTTTCTTACCACCACCATCATCTTGTGTTTATCCATAAAACTATTGAATATAAACTAATGGTGTATTACACATGCATTTCCAACAATAGTATTCATTCTTATGTCCATCACCTATAATATGCATCTTCCTTCTAAGCTCACTTGGAATAGCATGCTCCTAGGTGTGTTTATTCCCATATGGATTTTTCTTACCACCACCATCATCTTGTGTTTATCCATAAAACTATTGAATATAAACTAATGGTGTATTACACATGCATTTCTAACAATAGTATTCATAGCAATATTTTTACTTCTATTACATTCTCCTTACCATTAGTGTTAATGTGGCATTTGGCAACTTGTAAAACAAGTACACTTTTTCAAATTAATAAAACCATCAATAAAAAAATCTCAATGTCTTTAATATATCTCATGGCCAAGAGTATCGTGTATCTCATTCTCATCTCCTTGGAGAGGTTTTTAGTGTGAACTAGGAGTTAGCCCCCATATCAACCTCCCGCTTAAATAAGACCTACCATGCAAGTAGGGGAGTTAGGATGAGGCTTTATTCCCTTGAAAAATCCCCCCCTCTTGCATGGTACAATCCTTGTATAATGGTTCCCACCATAAGAGGGAGGGATGAGGTAAAAGGATAATGTATTATATCAGCCTTTCAAATATGAATATATCCTTGTATAGTGCGACCCGCGTCAATACAAGGCGAGAAGGAAAAAGAAAAACATTTCATCTAAAAGTGCTCCTTACACCAATATATCTGGGGAAAAAAAATTGACATTGTAAAAGGGGTGTCCATGAACTTATAAAGAGGTGAGACTTGAACAAAGTGGGTTAGGATCCCTTAATAGTCTTAGACATGTGAGGCTCCTGATCCATAAAAATAATTACATATAATTCTCAAAATGTCATGATGTTGACTAATAAAACTTAGACATGTAGCTTTGCATGGACATGTGGCTCGACATGTGATCCCAAAATTTATGTGGACTTCATAGCAAATTTAACATGATGGACAAATTTGATTACACAATTATTGAAACATAAAACCCATAGAGTTTAACCCAAACACCCAAATCCACACTTATATTGACTATGGTTCTACTTAAAACCTAATAAAAGAATTTGATTACCCTAAGGATTTGCAAAAAATATTGATAACACTTAGTCAAATTTTAAAAGTAGTCTCAATTATTTAGTTTTCTCACAATAATAGAATAACACCTAGTATTTTTTCTTAGAAATTAAGATTTGATCTTCATTTAATTTGACATTATGACTAGTTATTATCATATTTATTTACTTAATAGTAATTTTTACACAATAACAACCATTTTTCTTCACTTACTCCCATGGACATAGTTATTGTTAATTATCATAATTCTATATATAATAAAAAAAAAACTAATATTGTTATGAATGCCACGCTACTCTGAATCTTCTTAGATAAATTATGAATGTCACTTTGAATATTCTTAAATACCTTAGATTCTACCCCAAAGGCCACAACTATTTTATTCTCACAACAACAATATAATTCTAAAATATATACCCAAAAAGTATTAGTATTGAAATCATATCTAATACCACACTATAACATACTAGATCACCACCCTTAATACCACTGCATAACATGTTGGATCACCACTCTAAGACCACTACTCCAAGACAACACTACATGTTTTTAATCAATATCTCTTTCTCACTTTAATGATTATATTATTCATTTTTTGCACATTACATACATCTTAGATGCTATCACATAAACACATGCATCTTTATAATCCTAAAAAAAAATCATTAATAACTCCGTTAAAAGCATGATAATTATAAAGAAATAAATTGGAAGTATTATAATTAAGCACTTGTAACATACCAAAAAAATAATAATACTCTGAACATATAGTTGATCATCAAAGAATAGTTTTTCATGCAGGAGCAACCCCCCAACTAAATCTGAAATCTCAAAGTTTCTAGAAGATGGATGTGGTCATGAGGACACAAATTCCTTGTATTTTGTGTAAAACGATTAGATGTGTTAATTGTTGTTGTGATATTTCCTTATTTGAGGGATTGCTAGAGATATTAGGAAATAGATCGGATATTCCATGATTCAATCTTTATTGTATTGAGTGGTTTAAATCATAAGTATTTGTACTATTGAGGGGAGGTCAGGGCACAATGTAGATTTAAATGAGGAGCGACTATACTAGAAAGGTCATATTATGCATCAATCGAGCTTAAATAAATAAAATTGTGGTTTTTTTTGGTTAAGAATCAAATATGAAAATAGCATAAAAACTTCGGAATAAGGATTCAAAGCTTTGACAAAGATATATATTCAAATAATAATTCTCTTCGAGGGGGAAATCTCCTTATACATCATATGAATTCACAAATACAAGATAATTCCAAATGAAAAGGTCTCATTGGTATATATATATATATATATATATATATATATATATATAGGAGACTAGGAGGTACAATTACAACTAATGGACCCAAGCTGACATAAATAAAATAACCATACTAATGTAATATGCCCCAATTAAGGGGTAATGTGACACTATTTAGGGCTTAACATGCCTCTCCCCTTCGGACAAGTGTTGTTCTGAACGCTTGAGTAGTTATGGATGCTTCTATATAAAAGAGTAATCTTCACACGTGGAATCTTCAACAGGTAGTTTCTTCCACTTAATGAGATACTCTAAAATTGATTTATTCCTCACCTAGCGAATTCTAGTGTCAGTGATAGCTTCAGGCTCCAATATGATTTTTCCTTCCTCGTCAAGTTCTGGAAATATAGTTTGAACTGGGATCTTGTCACCTATAACCTTATTTAAGCATGAAACATGGAAAACTGGGTGTACTCATGAAGATGCAGGAAGCTCCAATTTGTATGTCATAGTACCAATCTTTTGCAACACCTTATAAGGGCCATAGTACTTTGGTGATAATTTATTATCCTTCTTAGCTTTCTTGAGGGACATTTGTTTGTATGGTTGTAGTCTTAAAAATACCCAATCCCCTACTTCAAAACTTCTTTCACTATGATGATGATCTACTTGTTGTTTCATGTGATTATGTGCCATGGTCAAGTTGTCCTTCAAGAGTTGGAGAACTTGTTGTTGATGCTCGATGTGATCTTCCACTGCTTGAACCTTAGATTTTTCTTTTAGATAAGAAGTGATGGACGGTGGGTGATATTCATAAAGTGTCATAAATGGTGTCATTTTTGTTGTTGTATGAAAGGAAGTGTTATACCACCATTATGCCAAGGGTAACCACTTGAACGATTGTGTTTGTTTATCAGAGACAAAGCAATGAAGGTATCCTTCCATACATTTTTTCACTATCTCAGTTTGTCCATCAAATTAAGGATGATAAGATGATCTATGGGCCAATTGAGTACCCAAATAAGAAAATAATTATGTCCAAAAATGTCAAGTGAAGATGGGATCTATGTTACTTACAATAATCTTTGGGCTTCCATGTAGTTTTTGAACTTTCTCCATGAATGTGGTAGCAACTGTATTGGCTTTGAAAGGATGAAAGAGTTCACAAAAGTGTGTGTACTTGGTAATTCTATCAACAATCACCATGATGACACTCTTTCCTTCAGACTTCGGTAACCCTGTGATGAAATCCATAGAAACCTCCTCCCAACGCTGACTTGGAATGACTAATGGTTTTAAAAGACTTGGGGTCTTAATTGTTTCCACCTTATTTTGTTGGCAAACCAAAAACTATGCTACAAACCTTTGAACATCAGTTTTAAGGCCATCCCAAAAAAAATCCCTCTTTACATTGTGATAGGTTTTAAAAAATCCCGAGTCCCTCCTACCAGAGAGGTGTGCAATTCCAAAAGTACCTTTTGTTTGAGTTGGGAGTTATTACATAAATATAAGCAATATTTGTACCATAGTGAATCATTTTTCCATGTAAAGGTATCAGATGCACTATAATCATGCTGCAACATTTGAATGAGAGTCCAAACTTCTTCATCATTCTTCCTTTCATCCCTTGCTTATGTTATCCAATCAGGTTGGATGATAGAGATAGCACAGAGAAATGCCTCAACATATTCATCATTTCTTGAGAGTGCATTTGCCACAACATTTTGCTTCCCTTTTTTGTAGATGATTTCAAAGTCATAACACAACATCTTGGTCACCTATTTTTGTTGCTCTTCTAAAGATAGTCTTTGCTCCAAGAAGTATTTAGGACTGTCATGATCTGTTTTGACCTTGAAGTGCCTACCTATTAGGTAAGGGATTCATTGCTTGAATGCATGTAGTATTTCCATCATTTCCTTATCATAAATGGGTTTTTGTAATCCCTTTCCCTTGAGTGGCTGAATTTCAAAAGCAAGGGGCCTTCCTTCTTGCATCAGAATAACACCAATGCCATTTCCCAAGGCATCACATTCCACAATAAATGTTTTTGTGAAGTCTGGTGTGGTCAAGACTAGAGATTTTCACATTGCCTCTTTAAGTTGTTCAAAAGATTGAGTTGCCTTTGGAGTCCAAGAAAATGCATCCTTTTTAGTTAATGCAGTTAAAGGTGTTGTTATTCTTCCATAGTTCCAAATAAACGTATGGTAGTAACCTGTCAAACCCAAAAATCCTCTAAGATTATTCAATGTTTTGGGAATCGTCCAGTCCATCATGGATTTAATCCTGTTAGGGTCTACCTTGACACCTTCATGAGATACAATATGACCCAAATACTCTACCTCCTTCACCCCAAAGAAACATTTGTACGATTTGGCTTATAGTTGTTGCTCCTTTAGTAGTTGTAACACCCTGTCAACATGTCAAACATGATCTTCCCAAGATTTTCTATAGATTAGTATATCATCAAAAAATTAAAACAAAAATTTTCGAAGGAAGGGATTGAAAATGGAATTCATCAACCCTTGGAATGTGGAAGGTGCATTCGTGAGGAAAAAGGCATGACAAAAAATTCATAATGGCCTTCATGGGTTCTCAATGTTGTTTTTGGGATATCGTATTCCTTCATTCTAATCTGATGGTACCCTGAACGAATATCCAACTTTGTGAAGTATATTTATCCATGTAGTTCATCTAACAATTCATCAATGATGGGAATGGGAAACTTATCTTTAATGATTATCTTGTTGAGCTCTATATAATCTGGACACATATGCCATGAGCCCTCTTTCTTGAATACCATTACCACCACTACAGAGTAAGAAATTTGGCCAGGTCTAATAATTCTATCCTCCAACATTTATTCAACCATACTCTCAATTTCACTCTTATGGGAATAAGGGTATCTGTAAGGCCAAATGTTAGGAGGATAAATCCCAGGAACTAAGTGAATAGCATGATCATGATCGCGAGTGGGTGGAATACCTCTAGGAATATATTCAAATACTTTGGAATGTTTATCAATGATCACTTGGAGATCTAGGGGAATAGATGGCTTAAAGATGTTTGAACATCTAGTGATCAGAGTTGTACAATTACACCCTAATGCCTCTTTTTCAATAATTTTGTCATGTCATTAGAGCTTACCACCTTATTGGGATTCCATGTGATACCCTTTAACTCAAATTCCTTTCCTTCTAATGAAAATTTCATGAAAAGTTATTCAAAATTAAAATCCATTGTTCCCAATTATTGTAACCATTACACCCCTAGTACGACATCAGTGCCACCCATGGGTATAGAAATCATAGGAATATTCATTACATATTACCCCATAGTAAGATTGATATTATGGAATTTTCCTAAGAAATTGATAGTTCCTCCATTTGCAATAATTACTTGAAACTTTGGCGCTCGATATATAAATCAATTGAGAGCTTTGGCTAATTTACCGTGAATAAAATTATGAGTACTACCAGAATCAACTAACACTATTACCTTTTTATTTTTTATATATTCTTCAATATTGAGGGTTTGAGGAGCGCTAATTAAATTCAATGCATGACATGATATGGTGGGATTCATCTCTTTAGAAGAAATATCTTCTACATCTTCATCTTGAGATGGTTCTTGTTCTTGTTCTTGTTCTTGTTCCTCTTCGCAATCTATGTAGAATAATTTCTTCTCACCACACTTATGTCCCTTATTGTACTTGTTGTCACAATTAAAGTATAAAACTTTTTATTTTATTTCCTCCAATTCTTGAGTTGTCAACTTTGTACGTTGAGGTGGTTTAGAAGAAGGAACAATATTCTTTCAATAGATATTAGGGGTGGTCCTTCTAGGATCCATAGCCATATTTTTACTTTCATCATTTCTCACCAACTTGAATGCATTCTCCAATGATTTGTATTCCAAAAGGTGAACCTAATGTTGAATGTTCTCCTTTAAAGTTCCTATGAAAACATCATGATGCAAACCCCCTCCCCTATAGGGCTCGCGCAACCTCCTGGTCTAGGATTGAATTACACAAGAGTTGAATTAGATATTGGATCCTTGTTGGATCCTCTCTTATGTACATAGGCCCCTTTAGTTTCCTTACGTAGGTATACACATAACCCGCTGGGTTCTTTTTCTAAGCCCCTTTTTCCTTTGGATCAAAACTACAAATGCTAGCCCCTTTTCCATGGCAAAATTGTATATGACTGTAGGTTAGAACCGAGCACTTAGCCACAAGGTGCTATTCAGATCTTCGGGAGCTCCGAATTCGGTCATAAAGTGGCGTTGACCAATAGCTGAGGGTCATATCCCATCCTTCCACTCTCCAAAATTATACGGCCAGATATCACGGCTAGCAGGGATTCTCCTCCCTCCACGATCTACGGTGGATTTATACTTCGGGACTCCAGGATTCGGGACTTTTGAGACTCCAACACACGATGCCTCTTGAATAGTCGAACACCGAACTGACGATCTACGACTCACACTCCTCCTACATCCAACAATTGTGATCAACTCTGGGCTTCGAAGCTTCGGGTTTCCTTTCTCCTAATCACCACCAAACTCCTAAACATCGAATTGGCAAAGGGTGGAGATCTACGACTAATATTTCTCTGGTTGATTGATGGATAGGATTTACTTCGATACTTTAGAGATTCAGGTCTTCAGCCTCTTTTCAATGAATACCCCTAAAATATCTTGGATAGCCGAAGTGTCAAAGGGATTACCAATCAATGGCCTCACTTCACTCCCAATATACAGCTGGGATCTATTTCGAGACTCTGGGCTTTGGGGTTTTCTCCTCTTAGAAACACAAGAACCAGTTTATCTTGAAGTGTTGAACCTATGAATTGTGAGATATGTGGCTCACGTTCTCCTACACTTAGATCCAACGGTTAGGATCCAATCTCCTCAACCACGCTTCTCCTCTTGACTTGGTTTAATCCAACGACCCAGATTTGTTTCCACAACCAATCCAACGACTATTGTGGCTTCTTCTCCTCTGCGTCTCCACTTTCCTTCAACAAATGAATTCACTTAAGATTTTTAAAGGCTTGGAATTTGATCTCTCCTCTGCAGGGTCAACTTCTTGCCTATGCTTGTGTTCTATGAAACGCTACACCTCTTGAACTTTTTCAACACTTCAACTGAGTGTGGGTGCACCCCTTGGACTTCTCCCTTGAGCTTTCAACTCTTCGAACTTCAAAGGGTCTTGGCCCTTTGTTCTCCCAAATAACTTCTTGTGCCCTCCTGGAAATCCTGCTCTTTCTCCTAAGCTTGAATATTACTTTAATGAAGTGTTGGCTTCATTCACTCCTTCCACTCGCTCTCCTGAGTCTTGGACTTTACAGAATCACCTGCGCACTCCTGGCACTTACTCTTCCTTGAGATTTTACACTTCTATGAGTGTAGGCACACTCCTTGCACTTTATCTATGCACTCCTTTCAATGGCCTTCCCTTAAGCTTTTACACTGCTCTAAGTGTAGGCACACTCCTTATACTCGCTTTATTCACTCCTTGCACTATCCCTTCTGAGATTGTGACTGGTTATGGTCTGCCCACCTGGCACGCTCCTCTTGAACTCGAAATTGAGTTCTTGCACACTCCCTGCGCTAGCTTCTCAAAGTTCTCACTAACTCTGGTGTGCACTCCTTGCACTGCCTTGAGAGCCCAAAACACTCAAAAATTCACAGAGATAGGGAATTCTATCTATTCATGCAAAGGGAACATTTATACACTCATGAAATTCATAAACATGCACAGTAAACATTCGGTAAACATTCACAAACACATACTCATTCACAGAGAACACACATAGAGATTCATATCCAAGGAAATATGGTTTTCTATTAAATCTGAATGCATTTTACAAGAGTTTACAATGGTTACAAGACTGGACTACAATAGAGTCTCAATTCTTCTCTCCTCTCCTCTCTTGAGATATATTCTCTTCTATTTCTCTTCTCTTGCACTCTCATGCATTATCCTACCCTATCATTTCAATACCTTGATCTTTTTAAGAAAGAGGGGCTTCTCGAGCCTTCCTCCACCTACTACATTAAATTACAATTAATTTACAACTCATCTGAATTGGATCTAAGATCATTTGTCTGTCAGCCATTAAAGGCGACTTACATACAACCTGTACAAATACAATGGCTCTACCCTCCTCGAGCCTTTAAAACATTAATTACATTAAATTTGATATTTAAACCCTAAATGAGAAAGTTGGTGCTTCTCTCTCCTCGGGATCTTGTCCCTCCATGTGCATTGTTGTGTTGGTTGTTGACGCACTGCTAAGTAGGAATGATTCTCCTACATCATACTCCCTTGCTGACAAAATCATGAGCTCCTGCTCATGGCTCCTCTGTTGCTATTGTTGAGATCCTCCAAGGTCCTAAACTTCACTCTATAGTTGTACACCTACTTCTCTGCCTTTATGTTGTTGTCATCCTACTGCTATTGCAGGCTCTCCTCCTAGTTTCCAAACTGTATGTTGCAGGGCACCATTTATCTTGCCCTTGCAATATCCTCTTATCAACCTCCACCTATTTCCAAAAATCTCCTTTATTTTCTTCAGCATCAGCCTCCTTATCTCCTCAATCTCCTTGTCTAGCTTGTCTATGGGTTGGCTCCTCTCCTGCAATCTTCTTCGCTACATCTCCTCTTCTACCTAAATCTCCAATTTGGCTTGTTGGATGAGCCTCCTATGGGTTATTGCTCCTTCTCCCAGGGCTTCCAATTATTCATATAGATCAAAGGGCATATCATCCTGATCTACCATGCTAACTTCATCTCCTATGGCATTGGCTTGCCACTCCACTGCATACTCCAATTCTACAACAATATTACTGAGCTGCTACTCAACCATCTCCTCTAATAGTTTTCTTTATGTCAGTTCCCTTTTTCCTCTGTCATCTCTTTGGGATAACATAAGTCTAGCTTCATCCAACTGCTCCTCATGTTGGAATTATTCTCCATTATGCATGACTATCTCCTTATGGAAGTCTTCCTTTGTCTCTATATTTCTTAACCAATCCTCTAATAGCTTCAGCTCTTTCTCCCATTGAGTGAGTATGACATCTGAATGCTCCTCTTGAACATTCCTTTGGCTCAAAACTATGTGGGCCTTCTCTTCTTTCATCTCTTGGGAATATTTTAGTGTCTTCTCCTTCTCCTCCTCCATGACAGTCTATGTTGGTTGTCCTTCTTCTTCTTTTCATCTCCTTTGGTCATCTCCATGGGACAATTTTTCTTCTGGTGTCTCTTGCACCATTTCCTCATAAACATGAGCCCTTGCAAAGCTCGCTCCAAGACATATGTTGATCCCTCCTATCATCAAACTGAAATGTTGATGATCTTCTTCTTCCTCCTTCTCTCCTAACAACACTCCTTGTTGATCTGAACTCTCCCCTGAGTTTCTAAGACCCTCAGACAGTCTCATCTCATCCTTCTTTTTTGTAATCACTCCTTGTTGATATGAACTCTTCGTTGAGTTCTTGAGACTCTGAGACAGGCTCATATCCTCCTTGCCCACCTCGCAATCTGACTTTTATTTTCTTCCCTCCTGACAGTCTTCGAGCTATTCAACTAACCTCTTCTCATTTCCCTCCTAGAAAACTATGAGATCTTCAGTTGACCTCTCTTCACCATCAAGGGTTTCTCCATATTTTGGTTCACAAGTTTAAGCCATTTTATCCTCTATGTTCCTGAGGTTTTCCACTTTCCTCAGCCACCTCCTCAGTATTTTCTTTTTCCTCCTGGAAATAAACTATTGGATAGGCCACTTCACGTTATCCTTCATGGGCCACTCATACCTCCAGATCCCTTGCTCTCCTTGCTACATTTCTGTCATTTCAGCATCAATATTTCGAGCTCCTCTTTGGTCTCCTTCATCTCTTTATATATCTCTTGTCTGATCATCCTCTTGTGGTCTCCTCTTGGACCTTGTCTATGGCCTTCAATAGCCATTTTCTCCTCTCCCTTCCCTCCTAGAAATTCTGTGAGCTTCCATTTGATTTTTGTGAGCTACAATCAGCCTCTACCAAGCTCTCCTAGCTTACCCTTTGGGTCACCTACTAGAACCTTCTATGAGATTTTACACTCCTACCGAGTGTAGGCACACACCGTGTGCTCACTCCTTATCCTAAGCACTCCTTACTCTCTGTTTTATGTAGTCCAACTGCTCACCTTAATATCTCCATAGGCTCTCCTCCACTCCAAGAATGCAACTGGTCCTTTTCTTCATCCCACCTGGTTATCTGCTTACCTGTTGAACACTTGCAAACAATCTTCACACAGAGTGTCAATACTCTACCTTCTCCTCCTTTTCCTATTGTCTGCAGACAAAATATCACTTTGATACCATATGATGGTATCAAATAAAAATTTCATTCAGGCTCTGATACCAAATGATGCAAACCCACTCCCCTATGGGGCTCACACAACCTCCCGGTCTAGGATCGAATCACACAGGACTTGAATTATCTCTTGGATCCCTGTTGGATCCTCTCTTATGTACACATGCCCCTTTAATTTCCTTACGCAGGTCCACACATAACCCATTGGGATATTTTTCTAAGCCCCTTTTTCCTTTGGATCAAAACCACAGACGCTAGCCCCTTTTCACTGGCGAAATCACATATGACCGTGGGCTAGAATCAAGCGCTTAGCATCAAGGCGCTATTCATAGATCTGGGACTTCAGCACTACGTGAACTTCTCCAAACGCAACACTCCAATATCCTGGAGTGGTTACCGGCCAAATTTGTTCATAAAGTGACGTTGACCAACAGTTGCGGGTCTTATCCCGTCCTTCCACTCTCCAAACTTCTACAACCAGATCTAACGGCTGGCGAGGATTCTCCTCCCTCCATGATATACAGTGGATGTCTACTTCGGGACTTCGGGCTTCGAGACTTTTGAGACTCCAACACACAATGCCTCCCAAATAGTCGAACGTCGAACTGGCGATCTACGACTCACACTGCTCCTACAACCAATGACTGTGGTCAACTCCGAGCTTCGAAGCTTCAGGGTTCCTTGCTCCTAATCACCACCAAACTCCTGAACTATTGAATTTTGAATTGGCGAAGGTCGGAGATCTATGAATGAGATTTCTTTGATTGATTGATGACTATGATTTACTCTGATACTTCGGAGCTTCAGGGCTTCGACCTCTTTTCAATGACTACCCCTAAAATATCCCAGATAGTGGAAGTGTTGAAGGGATTACCAATCAACGACCCCTCTTCACTCCCAATCTATGGTTGGGATCTATTTTGGGACTCCGAGCTTCGAGGTTTTCTCCTCCTGTAAACATAAGAACCAGTTTATCCCAAAGTGTCGAATCACCAAATCATGAGATCTACGACTCACGTTCTCCTCTGCTCAGATCCAACAGTTGGCATCTGATCTCCTCAACTGTGCTTCTCCTCTTGATTGGGCTTGATCCAAGGGACCAGATATGTTTCAACAGCCAATCTAAAGGCTATTGTAGCTTCTTCTCCTCTGTGACTCCACTTTCCTTTGAAAAAGGAATTCACTTAAGGTTTTCAAGGGCTTTTCCTTTGATCTCTCCTCTGCAGGGTCAACTCCTTGCCTTTGCTTGCGTTTTATGAAACACTACACCTCCTAAGATTTTTTCAACACTTCAACCAAGTGTGGGCGCACCCCTTGCGCTTCTCCCCTGATCTTTCAACTCTTCGAACTTCAAAGGAGCTTGGCCCTTTGTTCTCCCAAATAAATTCACTTTCCCTCCTCGCAATCCCGCTCTTTCTCCTGGGGTTGACCATCACTTTAACGAATTGTTGGATTCGTGCACTCCTTGCACTCGCTCTCCTGAGTCTTGGACATGACAGACTCGCTTGTGCACTCCTTGCACTTACTCTTCCTTGAGCTTTTACACTTCTATGAGTGTAGACGCACTCCTTGTTCTCACTCTATGCACTCCTTACACTTGCCTTCCCTTGAGATTTTACACTACTCTGAGTGTAGGCGCACTCCTTGCACTCATTTTGTGCACTCCTTGCAATATCCCTTTTGAGCTTGTGACTGGCTCTAGTGTGCCCACCTAGCATGCTCCTCCTAAACTTGAAATTGAGTTATTGTACACTCCTTGCACTGGCTTCTCAGAGTTCTCACTAACTCTGGTGTGCACTCCTTGCACTGCCTTGAGAGCTCAAAACACTTAGAAATTCACACAAATAGGGAATTCTATCTATTCCTGCAAAGGGAAAATTTATACACTCGTGGAATTCATAAACATGCACAGTAAACATTCATAAACAAATGCTCATTCAAATAGAACACACATAGATATTCATATGTAGGGAAATATGTTTTTCTATTAAATCTGAATGTTTTTTACAAGAGTTTACAATGGTTACAAGACTTGACTGCAATAGAGTCTCAGTTCTTCTCTCCTCTCCTCTCTTGAGAGATATTCTCTTATCTTTATCTTCTCTTGCATTCTATTGCATTATCCTACCCTATCATTTCAATACCTTTATCTTTTTACAAAAGAGGGGATTCTTGAGCCTTCCTCCACCTACTACATTCAATTGCAATTAATTTACAACTCATCTGAATCGTATCTAAGATCATTTTCCTGTCAGCCATTAAAGGCGACTTACATACAGCCTGTAAAAATACAATGTCTCTACACTCCTCGAGCCTTTACAGTATTAATTACATAAAAGTTAATATTTAAACCCAAAATGATAAAGTTGGTGCTTCTCTCACTTCGGGATCGACTCCCTCCATGTGCGTTTTTGCGTTGGCTACTGAGTAGGAGTGATGCTCCTGCATCACATCAATCAGTTTCTCATCTAGAATATTTGTTACCTTTATATTCAATCTTTGGAATTTCTCAATGTGCTCTGCAACTGAACCATTTTTCTTGAGATTTATCAATTGGTTGAAGAAGGTATTGCTCCTTGTATCCTCATAGTGTGCTATCATTTCTTCTGTGAAAATTTTCCAAGTGACATGTGATTTGCGAGAACAAAGCCATCGATACCACACAAACTGATTAGGTTCTAAATATAAGGACACAATTCATACCTTTTGTGTGTGTGGCACATCATGTAGATCAAAACATTGCTCCATCTGAAGTATCCATGTGATTGGATCCTTGTCATCAAACTTCCTCATATCGATCTTAGGAAAGTGGTTGGTCTTCAACCCAAAGCTGGAGTTTCTCTAGTATTGATTCATTTTCCTTATTTCCTCGTCATGAATTTCATGGGATACATTTTCACTTTTAGGTGGCCTCTCTATTAGTAACTTTTTCAACCCTTCCATGATATCCCCTTTTAAGCCATCCATCTTAGTATCCATCATCTCTTCTAGCTTAGCTTCAATTGAATCCATCGTCCTTTGTAGTTCATATTTTTTTACTTCCTTCTTTTGTAAATCATCTATGTCCTTGCTCATTTCTTCACCTTCATCAAGAGTCCAATTAGGATTTTCTGAGGGCTTATTTGGTGTAGAAGTTCCCTTTTTCGGTGGCATGTTGGCAAATTATCACTACAAGGTAGGAATTCCTAATTGGATTAGGAAGAGGTCCTCACAAAAAAGGGAGTGCCAAGTTCTATAGCTCTTTGATATATGTGTAGGGTCCAACAATAGTACTCTGCCCAATATCTCAAGGCACTAACTAAGGAGGCTTGAACATGCCCTTAAACGTACTATCTGACTACCCAGGTACTAGAGAGTAATATCATTGAGTGATGTTCTCAGTGTACTATAACAACAAGACAACCAAATGGTTTACTTGATTGGTCTCTGCATTCTAGGGGGTCTCCCGATATATGCCAGGTACATGGGATCTCAAATCCATAGTAGTGTTGTCTAATGTGCAACCGTTTGGAAGGGGCCTTATGATATACTCTAGGTACGTGGAAGAACCACATTGTCCCCGGGTTGTAGCTCTAACAAGTAATGACGACTCCTATGTTTAGAGACGTCGAAATACATATGTACCTAAAAATCCCTAAGATTCACCCAATTTTACGTGATACTCCTTTTATCCCACTTTATTCCACTTTTTAAATCACCCCAATTGGATCTTCTAGTCAAAATATATGCAAATTTCCAAAAACAAAAATGCACATTTTAAAACCTTGATTTGGAGAATGTTCTGCTAGCCAACCTTTCTTCTATCTTAGCTCTGCAATTTTGGCCCTTGTGAGTCTAAAATTTCATCCTGAGGTATCCTGATGTGTCTTCTTTCCAACCCCACATGTTAGACCAATATTGGATTCTCCAAGAGAATTTTATGATAACTTTCCCGAGATGTGTTGATTTTTTTCCCTTTCAGGAGAGCAAACTTGTATGGACTTCCATGTGTCACTTTCTTCATTTCGGAACATGAAATTTGTACCATTAAACCTTCTCTCCATACCCTAAAAAATGGAATAGGTCTCACTCAATTTGGAGGTCTCTAGCTTCAGATATAATAGTTTTCCAAAAAACACATGTTTTATACTGAAATCTAGACTAGCCAAAAACACTAATTTCCTTAGAGAATAGATTTCATAGTAAAGAGAATCAAGGGATAAATTTTTTACACAAGATACTTCACTATTTATACTTCGTATTGTAAAAATTGTAGAGCTTGAAACCAAGCCGAAAAAAATTGGGAGCGGAAATTCCAATAAGACTTGTTTCAAACTAATTTAAGGACTAGTCAAAAACCCTAACTTGAACATAATTTATCCCCAAAAATATAACGAACCAAGACATAAAATTTAGACCCAAGCTATCTCTATATGTCTCCTCTACATAATATAAATTCCAGATCCTAAAACCTTCCATAAACAAAGTTGTAGTGAAAATTCCAAGAAGACTTGTTTTGAAGAAGCCAGTATTGAGGATTGTATAGCTCTGATACCAAATGTTAAGAACCAAATATCAAAATAGCATAAAAACCTCAGAATAATACTCAATGCCTTGAAAAAGAGAGAAATTTAGATAATAAGCCTCTTTGAGGGGGGAATCTCCTTATACATCATATGAATTCACAAATACAAGATGATTCCAATTGAAAAGGTCTCATTGGTATATATAGGAGACTAGGAGGTACAATTACAACTAATGGACCCAAGACGACATAAATAAAATAACAATACTAATTTAATATGCCCCAATTAATGGGTAACATGACACGATTTAGGGCTTAACATTTTTTATATATGTCGTGAGTCTGAGATCATGAGATCATGAGAAATTTTAACCCTAGAAGTCTGATACAAAAGCGAAACCCCCCCTCAAACCAAATCTGAAATATTTTAGTTTATAGAAGATGGATGTGGCCATGAGGACACAAATTCCTTGTAATTTATGTAAAAGGATTAGATTTGTTAATTGTTGTTGCAATATTTCCTTATTTTAGGAATTGATAGTGATATTAGGGATTGGATCAAATTTTCCATGATTCTATATTTATTGTATTGAGTGGTTTAAATCATAAGTATTTGCACTATTGAGGGGAGGTCAAATCACAATGTAGATTTATCCAAGGAGAAGCTAGGCTAGAAAGGCCATATTATGCGTCATTCGAGCTCGAATAAATAGAACTGTGTGTGTGTTTTTTTTATGTATGTTGTGAGTCTGAGATTTATGTGTTGAATCTGTTTGTGTATATTCCATAGATTGTAATTAGTTTGGATGGATATTGTATGTGTAATGATAAACCACGAGTAAATGAGAGATACAGGTCTGAAATCATGAAGTTGAGAGAGAGACTACATTTTTGTAGCTATGAGGAGCATGCCTACATCATGGTGAGAAAACATTGTATCCTAGCGAGTAAGATTCACCATTGATCACGTAAGGATCAATAATCCAATTCTAAATGATATCACAGACCATTCATTTCTCGGTGTAGATCAACATCAATCGATGAGTCAAAGGGTTGAAGGAAATCATGTTGATCCATTGTGGAATCAATAGTGTGGCCTAGGATGACATATGGACGTCCTTTTTGTGTCAGGATTGATGGCTATAAACATTCAAATGGACTAGAATTCCTTGGTGCGAGTCTAGAGGAGAGAAGAGAAAAGGATGGATGGGTGATATTCTGATTAGATCGAGGTATATTGCACTATATATCTTCACGACCCAAAATTGATCTTTCATCAAGTGGTATCAGAGCGTAGGGAAAGATTTTCTTTGTGAGAGAGTGACTAGGTGCAAAAGCCGTGAAGAGAAAGGAGTGCTCAAGAGGTTCCACTGGAGGGAATCTAAAATACCAAAAGGCTAAGCTCAAGGAGAGGAAGCTTAGTGAGGGATTGGTAGCAGGTGTAGAGACTTTTTATAGAGGCTTGGTTGCGTCTCATTGATTGAGCATGTAGAGAAGCTTAGTGATGCATGGAGAAACAAAAGACTAGAGTTGAAGGAGGAAGCAACAACAAAGGCACAATGATAAGGAGATCATGAAATTTTTTAACCCTAGGAGTCTGATGCAGGAACGAAACCCCCCCTAAACCAAATACAAAATCTCAAATTTTCTAGAATATGGATGTGGCCATGAGGACACAAGTGCCTCGTATTTTGTGTAAAACGATTAGAGTTGTTAATTGTTGTTGCAATATTTCCTGATTTGAGGGATTGTTAGTGATATTAGGGATTAGATCGGATTTTCCATGATTTGATATTTATTGTATTCAATGGTTTAAATCATAAGTCTTTGCATTATTAAGAGGAGGTTATAGAAAAATGTATATTTACCTGAGGAGAAACTAGGCCAAAAAGGCCATATTATGCATCATTTGAGCTTGAATAAATAGAACTGTGTTTTTTTTTATGTATGTCGTGAGTCTGAGATTCATGTGCTGAATCTGTTTGTGTAGATTTCACATATTGTAATTATTTTGGATGCATATTGTATGTGTAATGAGAAACCACGAGTAAATGAGAGAGACAAATCTGAAATCGTGAGGTTGAGAGAGAGATTACAATTTTGCAGTTGTGAGGAGCGTGCCTACATCATTGTGAGAGAACGTTGTATCCTAGCGAGTAAGATTCACCATTGATCACGTAAGGATAAATAGTGATCTAATTCTAAACAATATCATAGACCATTCATTTCCCAATGTATATCAACGTCAATCGACAAGTCAGAGGGTTGAAGGAAATTGTGTTGATCCATTCTGGAATCAATAGCATGGCCTATGAAGAAATATGGATGTCATTTTTTTATCAGGATCGATGGCTATAAACATTCAAACGGACCAGAATGCCATGGTGAGAGTATATAATAGAGAAGGGAAAAGGATGGATGGGAGATCTTCCAATTAGATCAAGGTATATTGCACTACATATCTTCACAACCCAGAATTGGTGTTTCATCAAATTCACTAAAAATGTCACCCTCAAGCCTTGTCCATGAATTGACAAGAGTAAGAGAAACTCTCTCATTGATGTAATCATATAAGTACCTCTACATACATATGCACAATACCATGATACCATACATTATAAGACTGGAAGAGCTTAATATAATTAAGCAACCATAGAAAATAGTGTTGCAACAATTAGTTGTGCGGTTTCCAATCCTACAAGATAGATAAAGCATCTATTATCATCCTTCATGTTGGAAAATAACCCCTACCTTGATATCCTACAATTTTGATCATGATACCATTAAACCACAATTACAACCCACATCTATCTCATCCCATCACTACTATCAATCCATGGAATACTTAAGAAATGCAATATAAAATGTGTATGCATATCATGCCTCCTATAGTAATTACATCCTCAAACACATGGACCTACACATGTGTTCATCCTCTTACTATCACATAATAAGAAACAATAGAAAGCAACCCTTTCTCAATAATTCCCACAATACTCACCCAGACACAAGAACAACAAAAAAGAAATAATAAAACCAATATGAATGGTAGGAGAAGAGGGAACCAAAGGAACCTCACATAATCTTAGATAACCATATTTATAGGGAAACATGGTAAGTATGCATAGGGACAATAGGTGTTAGATTTTCTCTCAAGGTTTCATAAGGTCAAGCCACTTATCCATGATGGAGGAGTTGAATGAGTGACATGTGTCCTCTCTATCCATCTCCCCCTCTCCCATTGACACTTGTTAGATCATATCCCCTCCTAATTATTCCTATATAACCATTTTATGTCACTTTTATATCATCTCCTCATTCTTCTATAATACCATTCTCATATTCTCTTTTATAGCCCCTCATTATTCCCATGGTAGGCATTCTTATGTTCTCTGTTTTTATTTTATTCATTCATGTTTTTGATTGATTACATCATGCTCACCTCCGCACTTGAGGTTCAACTTATGAAAAATAAAATGGATTGCATGTTTTTCACATTCATTAGTGTACATGCTATTCAAATTCACTAATGGGGTTTTGGACTAGTGCTCCCTACTAGGATTTTACCATCACCCAGGTAATGTTCTTTTTGTTTTATTCATTTATTTGTTTGTTTGCTTACTTACTTATTTTTCAACTTTTATTCTTTATTTTTATTTTAACATTTTATTTCCAATTGATTTCATAAGTTGGATTTAAACAATAATCTAAACTTTAATTGTTGATTAATTGGGTTGGTTGTCATTGATGTCAACCCTCGAAGAAAGTCTGGTAGTGAATTTTGGTAGCACAAAGGTTTGGGTAATGGACCCAAGTTTGTTTGATGTATAATGGTATGAGTGTTGATATATTTGTAGGTAATACTATTCTAGATGGATAGTACATGTCATGCCATTTCCGATGGTATGTGGAACGTCAGATAACTCCTCATGTTTTGAGAGTTATGGCCTTATAAAGTTGAAGGACCCTCATATGATTGGCTTGAAACCCCAAAAGGTCAAAGAAGTCAAAGTGCTTGCAAAGAAAGAATTATTTAAATAATAAAGTGAAGTGGCAAAGTCAAAGAGGACTATTTAAATAATAAAGTGAAGTGACAAAGTCAAAGAGGATTATTTAAATAATAAACTGAAGTGACAAAATAAAAAAGGATAATTTAAATAATAAAGTGAAGTGACAAAGTCAAGGAGGATTATTTAAATAATAAAGTAAATAGAGAACTTTATAATTATGGAAAGTGGGTATAAGAAGGTTAACCCTAAAATGAGGAAAATGGGTTAAGTGGTCAAGTGGCTATTAGATACATGAACAAGTGGAAAATTGGGCAAAGTTAGACATAGGTGACTATGTGGACAAAGTGGCTATGTGGACAAAGTGGCCTAGAAGATGCTTCTAAGGAAGCTACTTGGAGAGTATAAATAAGAGGCAAGGCTCTCTCATTTCAATTACACTTGAGCATATTGAATATCTATAGGTCACTGAGGTAACCAAAGGATATCTAAGTCGAATTTCAGAGGGAAGGTGAAGTAAAGAATGACGAAATTCAAAGGAGGATAAATTCTTTTGATGATGCTTTCTAAGGTATGTTATTTACAGGTCATCTCACCATTTTCGCAATAAAGTTTTTTCTAGAAAGATTCAGACCGTGAAATTGGGAGGCCATTGAGAAAACATATCCAAGTAGTTGTGATATGAATTTCAGCTTGTGGGTCATTGTATTTTTGGAGTTACACTCCGTGGAAAATAGGGTTTGTGGCTAGTCTTGAAACTAGTTTAAAATAGGTTTTTCGGGTAAAAACGTCATAACTTCTTCATAACAGATCCAAATTCAGTAAGACCAAATGTGTTGGTTAGATTACAGTCTGAAGTATTATGTGTACAATTTTCAGATCCATACAACAAATATTATGTGTGGGGCACGCTCTACAAGTTCACTCTCTAGAATAAACCAGAATTCAACAAGGTATGCCATTTTTTCTATAAATCCTTTTCTGAGATGTTCCAAGTAGTGAAAAATGGAGGAATTGCATAAAACACATTGAAGAATATTGTGTGCTATTTTTCAAATCTTTATTCATTACAAGTACATAGTTATGATTATTTCAAGTTAGGGTTGTTGACTAATCCAAAACTAGTCATGTGAGACTAAAGTAAAGTTTGATGAAAATACTAGTCTCTTGTTGTTAAAGTTAAGGAAGGTTTGCAGGTATGTGATCATATACACCAGGTCTATTACAGAGTTACAAATCAGATTTGGGTGATGAAATTGATGAGAGCTTTTGGTTGAGGTACATGTTGGGTACATGATTGAGACAAGTAGTTGATGAGTTGGCACATACATGAGGTGTATAGTTGATGATGTTGGTGCATCTTGATGACTCATAGTTGATGAGTAGTTGATACATGATTGGTACATACTTGGTACATGGTTGGAGGCACTTGTTAGTAGTATTGTTGATACATGGTTTATGGATGATGTAGCATACTTGTATTGGTATATTATTAGAAGCACATATTGATCTTGGTGATGATTATGAGTTGGTGTGTTATGCTTGGTTGATGCACATCTTTGAGAGTTGTCTTGGTGATTGATATTGGTGAGTAGATCTGATTTGGTTGATAATATTGATGAGACGATTTGTTGTGATAGGTTGTTTGGACAAGTTGTTGTGGCAAGTTATTCATACAGGTTTGGTGCATGGTTGATGCACTTATTCATGGTACAGGTTGAGGTATAGGTTGGTGCATGGTTGATGCGCTTGTTTATGTTACATGTTGATTACAGGTTGGTGCATGGTTGATGCACTTGTTTATTGTATAGGTTGAGGTATAGGTTGATGCATGATTTATGTATGGTTTAGGTTATTGGTCGAGGTTGTTTGGTGTAGGTTGATTTGTACAGGTTTACAACAATATATCTCACAGTGATAGTGTGACATTGGTTCCATCATTCTACTTATACACCAGGATGGTTGGACAAGGCAAGGACAGGTGGTTGTAGCCACCTTCTGATTGTAGCCAAAGAACATAGGGGGTTGTAGCCTCCTTCTGGTTGTAGCAAAAGAATTGGGGAGATGGAGCTTCCCTCAGGTTGTAGCCTGAGAAACTAGGGGGTTGGAGCCTCCTTCCAGTTGTAGCTGGAAAACAAAGGAAGTTGGTGCTTCCAATGAATGTAATTCTTAAATACATATAAGAAAAAAAATTATGTGGTTTTCTCCCGCTTTGGGTTTCCACGTAAAACACTGGTGTATTGTGTATGTGTGTGATTGCTCATTTGTTCATTGTTTATTTACTCTGAAACTATTGGATGATAATGCTACATTGATATAACACTTTCATTTTATGGTTAAAACGGATTATATTTCTCTATTAATGATTCACCACCCCC
>ML785412.1:330679-372663 GCA_009831015.1 Picea engelmannii
CTAAAATGAGGAAAATGGGTTAAGTGGTCAAGTGGCTATTGGATACATGGACAAGTGGCAAATTGGGTAAATTTGGAAATAGGTGACTATGTGGACAAAGTGGCCTAGAAGATGATTCTAAGGAAGCTACTTGGAGAGTATAAATAAGAGGCAAGGCTCTCGCATTTCAATTACACTTGAGAAAATTGAATATATATAGGTGAATGAGGTAACCAAATGATATCTAAGCCGAATTTCAGAGGGAAGATGAAGTAAAGAAGATCGAAATTCAAGGGAGGATAAATTATTTTGATGATGTTTTCTAAGGTATGTTATTTACAGGTCATCTCACCATTTTCGCAATAACTTTTTTTCTAAAATGATTCAGACCATGAAATTGGGAGGTCATCGAGAAAACACATCCAAGTAGTTGTGGTACAAATTTCATCTTGTTATTCATTGTATTTTTGGATTTACACTCCATGGAAAATAGGGTTTGTGGCTAGTCCTGAAACTAGTCTAAAACAAGTGTTTCGGGTAAAAATGTCATAAATTATTCATAATAGATCCAAATTCAATAAGACCAAATGTGTTGGTTAGAGTACACTCTGTAGTATTTTGTGTACAATTTTTAGATCCATACAACAAATATTATGTGCAAGGCACGCTCTACAAATTCACTCTCTAGAATAACCCAAAATTCAACAAGATATGTCATTTTTGCTATAACTCTTTTTCTGAGAGGTTCCAAGTAGTGACACCTAGAGGAATTGCATAAAACCCATTGAATAACATTGTGTATGATTTTCATATCTTTATTCATTATAGGTACATAGTTATGATTATTTCAAGTTAGGATTCTTGACTAATCCAAAACTAGTCATGTGAGACTACAACAAAGTTTGATGAAAATGCTAGTCTCTTGTTGTTAAAGTTAAGGAAGGTTTGCAAGTATGTGATCATATACACCAGGTCTATTACAAAGTTACAAATCAGATTTGGATGATAAAATTGATGAGGTCTTTTGGTTGAGGTACATGTTGGGTACATGGTTGAGACAAGTAGTTGATGAGTTGGCACATACATGAGGTGTATAGTTGATGATGTTGGTGCATCTTGATGATTCATAGTTGATGAATAGTTGATACATGATTGATACATACTTGGTACATGGTTGGAGGCACTTGTTAGTAGTATTGTTGACACATGGTTTATGGATGATGTAGCATACTTGTATTGGTATATTATTAGAAGCACATATTGATCTTGGTGATGATTATGAGTTGGTGTGTTATGTTTGGTTGGTGCACATCTTTGAGAGTTGTCTTGGTGATTGATATTGGTGAATAGATATGATTTGGTTGATAATATTGATGAAACATGTTGTTGTAATAGGTTATTCTTACAGGTTTGGTGCATGGTTGATGCACTTATTCATGGTACAAGTTGAGGTACATGTTGGTGCATGGTTGATGCACTTGTTTATGGTACAGGTTGGGCACTTTTTTATGGTACAGGTTGATTACAGGTTGAGGTACAGGTTGATGCATGGTTGATGTATGGTTCAGGTTATTGGTACATGTTGTTTGGTGCAGGTTGATTGGTACAATTTTGCAGTAGTATATCTCACAGTGATAGTGTGACAATGGTTCCATCATTCTACTTATATACCAGGGCGGTTGGACGGGGCAAGGAAAGGTGGTTGTAGCCACCTTCCGGTTGTAGCTGGAGAACATAGGGGTTTGTAGCTTTCTTTTGGTTGTAGCGAGAGAATTGGGGAGTTGGAGCTTCCCTCAGGTTGTAGCCTGAGAAACTAGGGGGTTGGAGCCTCCTTCCAGTTCCAGTTGGAAAAAAAAGGAAGTTGGTGCTTCCAATGAATGTAATTCTTAAAGACATATAAAAAAAAAGCACTATGTGGTTTTATCCCACTTTGGGTTTCCACATAAAACACTGGTGTACTGTGTATGTGTGTCATTGTTCATTTGTTCATTGATAATTTACTCTGCAACTATTGGATGATAATGCTACATTGATATAACACTTACATTTTATGGTGAAAAAGGATTATATTGCTCTATTATTGATTCACCCCCCCTCTCAGTAATCCAACATTAACTTCATATTAGTATTACCTTATTGATTATATTTCATTCATATATATTCTTGATGATTGACCACATTTGCCTAGTCTGAAATATCGATCTATAAACTGTTGTGATGAATCTGGAAGGAAATTCACACCATCCCACCAATCACAGAAGTATTAGAACTCAAATCTCACAATTTGTTAAATATATAAGTATTTTTCATCATGAGGTTACCTTGACTCAACACCAATTTAAAACATATTAACATCTTAAGGTGATTTTGAGTTGACAACTTAACAAAATAAATATGACATCACATATTTATACATTAACTCATGTCTAAAATAAGAGTGTAATATTGTGGTGTACTTAATTGGTAGAAACAATGATTATTGAGTAATTATTCAAGAAATAAAAACTATAGAAAAGAAAATAAGAGAGACAATGATACAAAACTTTATAAATATAACCCTTGTATTAATAAAATCCATGAAATAGAGAGGAATGTTCACAAGCCTCTTCATGGGGGAAACCTCTTTCGAGTAGAGCTCCAATACAATAACAACACCTAACAAATCATTACATATCCTACTAGCTCTATAAATAGTTTTTCTATAGCAAAACATAAACAAATTGTGATCCCATCACTAATGAGTATCGACCACTTAGTGGGCCTTGTTCAATAAACATGACCCTCTTACATTGATTAGATACCCACTAATTGCTTAATGGGGCTTATTCAAAGAATATGGCCACACACATTATTACTAAATCCTAAGTACCCTAAAGCAAGGAGGTCAATCTAGGTCTCTAACATGCCCTACTACTTCAAGAATAATGCTTTCCTTAAGATTAGAGACATGGAAACTGCTATAAACTCACTAATGGTTCCTAGGTGGAGTCATCTATATTTGTATCATTCCATTGTATTCGGACTTCTTGACTTATGCACTGGTGCAATCAAATTTCTTTTGTCACTAGTATTGCATGTGGTTATTACCAAATGGAACCCTCTTCATCAAGTTCTAGAAGGTTGATCTAAAATCAGTAATTTTTCCCCACTACCTTATTCAAATAGGACATATGAAATACTAGGTGAATCTTGGAGTGGAATGGAAGAGCCAGTCAATAAACAATTGGTCCAATGCATTGGAGTATTTGATAGGTTCCATAGAATTTTGGTGCTAGATTTTGGGATCCCTTGTCTTTGAGAGAGGTCTAGTTATGGGGTTGGAGACAAAGAAACATCTAATCCCCTTCTTCAAAATAATGCTCAGAGTGATGATAATCAACTTGTTGCTTCATCTCATTTCGAGCCAAAAACATATTGTCCTTAAGTGTGCAGGAATAATTTCTTTGGTTCTAAGTGTGTGATACACTTCCTAAAGTTTTATAAAAGATAGTGTGACCCATTGAAGGAAATGAATGTAACTCCTCTACCAACTTTTGTTTTAAAGGAGAAATATGCACTAGAAAAATATGCCCATTATAATTCAAGGTATTATGTTTCTAGGTATAACCATATTTAGGGGCATTGGGGTAATTCTAAAGTCTTTAGATGAGTTGAACCACTATCATTTTCCAACCATTATTTTTGGTCTTATGTGAATCAATATGGTATGGGTATGAATAAAGAAAAGATATATCCTTCCTACTTGCATTTTCTAGACAAAATTTCAGCCACCGCCTTCTCTTTGTGTTATTTGTATATGATCTCATAATCATAGCCAAGCATCTTAGTGACCCACTTGTGCTGCTTTGGAAATGATGACCTCTATTCAAAAATTACTTCAAACTATGATGGTCCATCTTGATCTAGAAGTTCCTCCCAATGAGATACAAGCACCAAGTATCGACTACATGAAGGATGGCCAACATTTCTTTATAATAGGTGTACTTTCCCAAAAAAATTCACGTAATTGTTTACTACTACATTCGAATGGGTCCCCTCTTCCATTAGCATTTCTCCCATACCTCTACCCAAGGTGTCACATTCTAAGACAAAATTCTTAGTGAAACCAAGCATTGTTAAGACGAGTAATATAATATGCATGGCTTCTTTTAAATCTAAAAAGGCATACTTTGTGGCATTGTTGCACACAAAGGCATTCTGGTCTAGGTGGACATTGGTGAGCACCCACCTATTCCACTGGCTTAAAACACAGTTTCCATCTTGTTATTTTTTCTACGGTTTTTTTGGGTCTTGAACTTCTAGGGTTGTTTTGAGGCACTAAACAACATTTTTTTGGCATGGAATCTCCAAGTATATAGCCAAAGGAAAGTATTGGGTTGTTCAAAATGTGTACTTCTCAGCTAGACCTTTCTGACATGCTAGCAAGTGCCCCAAATGGAGATCATATGAAAAAACAATGCCTCCAAAAAAATCAATGCCAGTTTGAAATCTATTGTCACTTTATGTATCTACAACATAACGTCCATTGTTTTCTACCTAACTGTGCATAGGTACTATGATAGTATGTTTTAACTAACGAACTATGAAAACTAGACAATAGAGTTTGTTGATATACATTGAGAATAAGGAAACCATATTATCCTTTTGGGGTTGCTAAAGCATCATGTGGGATTTCCTACTACAAAGGATTCCCATTCTTCTTTATGTGTTCCTCAATCACAATGGGATTTTTCAATGTGTCGATGTCCTTCCCATGGCCCTGATCTCTGGAGATAGCTTGTCCTGATGTCCCTTGCTTGCTAGTGGTCGTGAATTTGAATCCAAATGCATAGCACCCCAAAGCCTCTATTTTTTTCTCCATTATCATATTTTGCTCCCTCATAAGATCCACTTCCTCAAAGAGTTGACTTTGAGGTAGAGTTTTATCTTCAAGGACTTGAGTCGAAAATTCCTTGACTATCCATAGTAGCTCCATCGTTCTGTAGAATTTGGTGTCCCTAGTTTGGGAATATCTCAGATCATCCACCTAACCCACTAACTCCTCTACTATTTTTTCTCTGGATGTGGATTCTTTATTTCTTATGATTGTTTCCTCATAATGCTCAATGTTTTACTTAGCTTCGAGAGACACATTCATGTGGTATATATTTTCTACTCTATTTTCTTCATGCTAGGCTCATGTCATGGGGGCCTTACACTTATCTGGCCTCTCCCTCTGCATTCAGTGCCTTCCTATCATTTCCTATCCTTGTTCATCTGGGTCAAATTGCAATGCATTCCCCTTGTTTTCTCACATTCTTGGTCATGCTTTTGTTGTATTTGGGTGTGTTATCACTCCAAGAAACCCTTTGTGGTTGTAAACCAAAGGTGCTTGGTAACTTCAAGTAAAAATGGATCAATGGGATAACTCAATTCAAATATGGTATTCAGACAGTCAAGATGGTAAACAAATGAACCAGTGCTCTCGAGGATTGATAATCAGTAGATAACTTTAAGTGGGCGAAGAACAAATTTCTTATAAACCAGTACCATGTAGGGTCTAATAAACAATGAAGAAAAATGTTTACTAAGTTATGAGCCAAACAATGAGATAACAATCATTCAAGGCTAGACAACTCAAGTAAAAGTACAGAAAGAAGGTGGAAAACTGACATCAAAAGAGAAAGAAACCTGTGATTTGTATTTGCATCTATAAGTCTGTGTACAATATAGCATTCCTGTATCCAAAACTGAACCCTTACTCAGACTGAATCACGGGCTTTATAGCCTTTACCAAGCAGTTTTAGATCCTAAAAAGATGGATCAAATATTCTAAAAACAGATAATCAAAATAAATCCAAAATAATAGAGGATGATCCTAAATTAAGATCAATATCATATTCTTTAAGAGTCTTCATCTTTATTGACCTCTGATGTGTGCAGATAGCCTTCCAAGGCTCGTAGATGTACTTTGATCATGATAGAATCGAATTTGTTATTTTTGGCAAAAACAAATGATTTTGTGCCCCAAAAATAGATGTCTATTATGACTTTGACACCTCTTCAAACATCTTTATTCTTATCTTTTTCCACCTGTGTTGATTCTTTTGCAGATCACCAACCTATGCCAAAGTCGTTTTTGTTTGTCTGCAATTTCTTTATCTCTTTGACATCAGTTTTAAATTCATTTAGCATTCCTTCATGTTGATGGCTACTTTTTCAAAAGCTTCCAGAATAAGTGCAGTGCTCTGTTGTTAAAGATATCTCAGGAGTCATGGGGAATAAATGGCCTTCTGTGCTAAATATCTATGAGTATTGTCCTTTCTTCACCATGTTTTCCCCACCCACAGCCAAATCAAAAAGAAGCCAGAGGTATTTAACTTGTTTTAGCAAGGAAAAAACTTTCCATGTTATCATCTTGTTGGTGGGATTCTACATCTGTTATGTGACAATCTCCACAAGGGCATCGTGCAACATACTGTAAACTGGCAACAATGTCTTAGCCGACATAAAGATACATTGGATCCCTGGTAGCTTTTAAAAGCCAGTAGGTGCTCTCAATTAACTCGGGACGCGGGGGGTAACTCCTTTTACCAGGCTGCACACTAAAATGTAGCAAGATTGAAGCCCTCTGGTGTAAATCCAAATTGTTTCCAGATGCTAAGAAAGCTTTGTGTGTTCGGGCAGCTAGCTCAACATCCCAAGCCAAAACCTGAATACCAGGCCAAAATGCCTAGAGACTGTTGAACAATGGCCATACAATTGTTGT
This sequence comes from Picea engelmannii, assembly GCA_009831015.1. Taxonomy (NCBI): domain Eukaryota; kingdom Viridiplantae; phylum Streptophyta; class Pinopsida; order Pinales; family Pinaceae; genus Picea; species Picea engelmannii. Next base: position 337,407 of record ML785412.1, read on the forward strand.
TGAGTTCATATTCACCTTCACATACCATGGATCATTGTAAAGATACTGCATGGAAGCTTTGTAAGCCTCCTGAAACACATATAAATATTCCTCATCTCCAAGTAACAAGTATGCTTTCAAAAGATACTCATAGAATGAGTCAATACTGGTGCCAATTCCAGCATCCTTCTGAGTCCAATGCCCAGAGCAAACATTTATATGAGCTCAAACAAGACCAATTTCTGAGCGTTGGGCCCAGAGTTCCCGCACTGCATTCTTTGTAACTTTTTCAAAGACAGGATCTCCAACCAGGCAACTCAAAAGCCCAAATTCTAGGGTAAGAGTGCCACCTCCAGCAGTTGAGGTGACTTTTCTTTCATTTTCATCGACACCATATAGTAGATTCATAGAACCATAAGGGATCCCTGCAGGAGTTTCAAATGAAGGTAACATCCTTCGAGGCAAATTCTCAGAAAGATGAAGCAGTTCATTGTTATAAGAATCAATCCTCATTCCTGTAGAATCATCACTTGCAATAAGATGTGCTGAAAGCAGTCCTCCAAGAATTTGAATTGTTGCCTCAAATACAGAAACAATTTTGTTTTTATCAAAATGCAGATGTTTGCCCAGCCATTGAACTGCGGCATTGAATCTTTCCTTATCACGAAACAGTGTCGTTGTATCCAATGAATCAACAAGGGTCAATGCATAGACACCCAGTGTGTTTTCTCCTGTACAAATGAAAGTGAATCATTATCTGCCTGAGTCCACAAGAGCTGGTTCATCTAACTCGTGGCTTGGTCCTATAGGTGTCGTATCATCTGGATTCGTGCCAAAAGGAACAAGTGTCAAACCCATCGATCTCTGCTCTCAATGTTGATCCAAACTTTGCCATCATTGACTTGTTGATGTGTCCCATATAATTAGGGAATATGCAATAGACAGACAGACTTCCTTTTCCACGGATCACAGAGTTTATGTCAAGGTCAAGGGTATAGCTTAATAACTGACTACGACTCAACATACAGAAGCAGATATCTAGGCAAGCATCGAATCAAGATTTGACAAAATAATAGGTCTTCAAAATTTGACAAGTATAAAACTGTGACTCAGCAATAGGAGGAACATTTAAATAACAGTCATGAGTCAGGGTTCGGCCTGTGGATTTACTTCGACAATCAAAGAGATAACTAGCATTGTAATTAGGGACATTTTGATTGGAGCTAGAAATTGGTGTGTTAGTTGAAAACAGACTCAACAACTACCAGCTAGAATTGGAGTTCAAATATTGATGAAATCTCAACACACAGAGAATATAGGTGACATCCAATCAATTAAGGTGGAGGTTAAGAAAAAACCGTGACTCAACTGACCTGTAAACGAATTTTGAGGCAATAATTGTTCAGGATTTAATCATAGAAGTAGAATTTAAACCATTCAATACTTGAAACGCACAGGTGTATGATAAGTTTTCTCTTCAAACTGGAATTTTGACCATCTGTTGCCACTTTGAACGAGATTGAAGCTGCAAACGCACACTGGTATGAGAAGTTTACGAGTTGTTTTGCATTGATAACCATCAGATAACTTAATGCATAATTGAATGAAGTTTGAGACACCTCCACATTCCTCTATGATGTCATGTAACTCGTGGCTGATCTAGCTGATCCGCTGATGATTCGCATGTAAAATCCATTTAGTTATGAAGTGCAATAGTCTTTCTTTTCGGCAGATTGCAATGATGAATAGGCTCGCTTGATGTTTGAAAATCCCCGCTTTCACCAGCTAACGACCTGTGAGAAATGCTCCTTAGCTATTGAAAGTTGCCACTTTCACCAGCTAACCATCATCTTTTAAGCATGCGTTAGCAATAGCCATGCTATCCACCACAAAATGTGACCATAGGGACGGGTTCATTTTGGGAGCTAACAGGGTGCACTATTGAGGGTCTAGTATAGATATGGCCTCAAAGCCCCAGCTATAGAGCTTTTATGCCTTTGTAACTACCTCTCAGTCTTGTAGAATCCTATGTATGAACTAGACCCTGACTACCTAGGAAGAATGGAGGATTCTCTCTTAGATTGTGACCGTTATCATCGATTGAGACCTCAACTTCCAGACCAACGCACCATACTATTGGAACACTTTCTCACCCTACACCATCAAGTTGACCTAAAACATAACACACAAATCACGACAACCAACATAACAAGAATGTGATTGCTCCATGAGATGGACAAAATCACCATAAGGACTTCTTGTTCTTTAAATGATTTTGAAATTCAATGACCAGGTCCTTGTGCTCTCCTAGATTTAAACCTTTGTAGTCATGTCTGCATTAGTGGTTCATTCATGTCCAATTGAGGATGTCCTTCGATCCTGCCTCCATCTCCTCCATATTAGAATTTTCCATTATTTTTTTATCTTCCATACCTTGTGATTATTGTCGCACAACGTGCTCTACACCTAGGCTACATCACCCTTCAACCTCTGTGCCCTCTGCATCTCCTCACACATAGCTATCGTGATGTTAGTTGTTGTTGTGTGGTGTCCTTGTCATCCACGTGGAAGGCACCATGCATGCATGTGTTGTCAACCCATACGGTCGGGGGTGTTAAGATATTTAAACCTTAATATTTAGTTAAAATTCACTTGATTTAGTGTGTGTTTAGGTAAAGTGTGTTTCTTTATTGTATATCTTTATATTTGCACATGTAACTAACTAATTTGATAATCATGGTTATATTTTAAACATAAGTAATTTTTTGATTATTTTTCTCCTCAATTGCTCCATTTTAATTTTATTAATAATTCAAGAAAATATTTTTTTATTAAATATTTTTTTATTAATTTTTTTTTTAAATTATAAATAGAAAAAATCAAACATTTATTTAATTCATAATAAATTTATTACAATATCCATTATAAATTTTATAGTAATTATTAAAGATAATTTAATTACATTATAATAATTATTAAAGTCCAAATAAAAATAAATATTAGCTATATTTTACTTAACTAGTAAATTAATATTACTTAAACTAGTAAATTAATATTACTTAAATAATAAAAATAAATACTTTCATATATAAAATCAAAGTTTTCTTGGAATTTTTCCAATTAAATCTGTGAGTGGGTCAAATGATTAAGATCATGTGTTTCTTCCTTAGAGGTTATAGGTTCAAATTCAGAGGGGATAGGGTGTGTATACCTCCAACATCTACCCCATTAACCTATTTTTTCTAAATTTATAAAGTTATATTAAATTGAATTTTGGAAAAATAGAAAAATAGTTTTGAATTTTTGAAATTAAATATTTCTAATTTTTCATTGGTGAAAATGATCAATGTGAATAAATTCTCCTATCTAAACATGACAGTAATAATAATAAAATTTATAAGTTGCTTCTAATTCATTGCTTTATTGTTTGTAAAGTTTTTAGGTAAGAATGCCCATTATATTGATACGAGAGTTTAATCGATGATATATCTTCCCTTGAGTGAAAGTTGTGATATATGATTTGCACTATGTGTTGCACCGAATTCATTAAATGGTTAAAGGATATGTCATAAAACATCAAGTCTCGTTGTGTATATCATTTGAAATTCATCAAATTTATTGGAAAATGGGATATAATACGATAGTGAATTGGATATTAAATCGTCTTTATTTTCCGTGATTTCCTCGACATAAATTGATTAAAAATTGAATCCAAGTTATTGATTGCCTATTAGTTTCTATGTTTGAATTATATTTTTTCCTATTGTCAATGTTGAATTTAGGTAAACCTCAATAAAAACACTTTTATTAAAATTAAAATTAAAATAAATAAATACTTCATTTTTCTGTCATACTATTGGCTTTCAACTTCAAAGTGTTATTTTTGGGTGGCTTTCAACTTAGAAGTATTGCCAGGGTGACAACGTACATTAATATTTTTGTGATTTGATCTAGATCCACGTCGCCCGTTCTCGATCCCCTCAATCTGGTTCTCAATGCCTTGGCTACATATTGATTAATACCATGCTGAGTATTAATTAACATCTTCTCATCCTTGCATTAATGTTTTTTATCTGATCTAGATCTAGTTCTCAATCCCCTTTCTCTGGTGGCTATCCATCCCCTCATTTTGGTTCTCAATTCCATGGTTGTATGTTGATTAATACCGCGTTGAGTATTAATTAACATCTTCCCCTCCCTGCCAAATTCCTCTGCCTCATTGTCCGCTCATTGCATCGTTCGCCTCTACCTTATTCATGGAGCTCACCGTCTACACCGCCTTTCTCAATTCCACTGCACCATATTTAACTATAATACAACCTTTATGGGTAGTGATAGACATTGATCCTCTCGAGCTAGACATATAGATGTGCAATATCTTTTTCATTCTCCTCATAGCCAAATAAATAAATCCAACTTATTTTCAAATCTCACAGAGGCATCTTCCGATTTCTGAAGCAAACTTTGTAAATCAATTTTTTATAGAGAATTTATTCATCCCAAACACTGAAAAATCAAAAAAGAAAACAACAACTCATCCCTTGGTTTTTTTATGTTTGGTTCATTTCTTTTGCTTCCTTACACGTTACAATCTACATGAGCAACCTATCTACTCCAAGTCTACTCCAAGTATTTAATTGTAAAGGATTTTAAATAACATCAATGAAGGTATTATGTTGCAAAGGATCTCAAATAACATCAACTAAGATGAATATGCACAAGTGACACCTAACAGGGAGTTCCTTCACCAACGGTTACTCCTAGTGTCTTGGCTACTTCAATTCTAGGATGTCATAGGAGATGAGATGGGCCTATCCTTCTGAGAGCAAGTGGTAGAAAATATGATCTAAGTATATTGCAATCAATAACTTAGATTTAGTAGTGATATGGTATCTATATCGTCCTGGAATACAATGCTATGTCATGGTATGTACACAAATCCTTAATACCCACCAATGTGTGTGCATGTGTATTACAAAATAATGTGGCCAGTGTTGAATCAACCTTTGTACTTCTTGGAGACCTAGTCAAGTTACAATATACTTATATTGCACCATTAAACCATCAAATGTAGTTTCTCCCACTGCACACAAGCTACTATGAGGTATTCATGTTATTATCAAATATTAGCAAATTTTCATTGTTTTAGTGTGTGTGTGTGTGTATATATATATATATATATATATAAGAAAAGAAAAAAGATGTACACTAGCTATGCATAAATGACAGAATCAAATGCTTCAACAAATGGATCTGGTTAATCAACAAAATCACCAACTTGGGAAACGTTACTAGTGTTGAAACAATAATCACATATAAACTTAAATCACAATGCACAAAGTTTAACATGGAAAACCAATCGGGAGAAAACCATAAAACTTATCTTTATAAATGTTTGTAGGCACCAAACTATTGTTACAAAGATTGTAGGAACCAACCTACCGGATACACCAATCTCCTTAAATGAGTACCAACTCATCCAGATGTAGGCACCAACCTATTGGAGACACTAATCTCATCAACTGAGCACCAACTCAACAACACATGTAGGCACCAACCTATTGTTACAATATTTGTAGACACCAACATGATGTAGATACCAATCCCCTGAGTTGAGCACCATCTCAGAAAGATATGTGTAGACACCAATTCAATATCTTCATACACAGATTACTTATGACTTCACCTTCATGCTCCATGATTTAGACATAGCTTCAAAACCTAGTCACATTTAGCAGGCATTCCCTAGCGAGCCTCATAGCATCATTCCTATAATATGATCTCAGACTACAGCATCAAAACCTCAAACCAGTACACATTGCAGCATCACAACCTCAAAAAAACTCACATTGCAACATAATAGACCTTCAATCTTTCATTGTGCACCTTAAGAACAAGAAAATTCTAAGAGAAACCCCTCATACTTCTATTGTACATCTTTAGATCCCAAAAAGACACCCCAGCTCCTTTAGCACGCCTTAGATTACTTATATGCACCTCATACTTGATCTCTTTCTTGGCTACATATACCTCGTATTTATAGTATTTTTTTCCCCACTTTTAAGGCAGACCTATGATGACTAGTTGATCTGATCTAAATTTTTTGGTTGGGTTGTCAAACAAAACAATTCATATCTCCTGATTCTTAGGGAGTTAAAGGGAATACCATATACCATTGGAAAGGTCTAGGAACAATGTTTCCAACCATATAACCTATGCTCCCATTTGATTTATGTATATAGGGTAAAAATGCCTTCAAATATAGGGTATCCAAATTGAGCATCAGTAATCCAAAAACAATGTTTCCAACAATTTCCATCTTACAATCTTTATCTTGGACATCTATAGTCTCCCCATGTCTTTGACATCAATGACAACAATATTTCCAACAATCTCTCCATTTTTCATTGATGAAAACCCTTAGTCAATTCTAATACTCCCTATGTTTGCAACTTCTCCCCCTTTGATAGCAATGGCAAATGGTTTCTCCCCTTGAGCTTGTGCTTCCCTTCAAGCACTCCAATGTGAAATTTAAAAGTATATCTTTAATTGATCAATATCCAGGTTGTGTTTGCTACAAGTATCCAACATCGATCCTTCTATTTTATTTTTTTATTGATCAAACCTTCCACTCCAAAATCATGGCATTGATCTTCTAAACGAGGTGAAGCCTTAGTATTGAATTTATTTGAATTTTTTTCTGCCTCCAGATTCCTTTCTGACAAGGACCAATTAGATGACTTATCCTATCCAAAAGAGTAATGTAAACTTGCATTTCCATTTTCACAAGGAAATTCCCTAGCCTTACCTTTTCTAGAAATGGGGTGTACATGTTTCGAGTGGCAATCAAAACAATGAATCTCCCTACCATCTTCATCTAGCTTATCACATCCTTTCTCATAACAAACATCTCCATCTCTCATTGTTTCTTGTTTTTGCTTCATTTTCCAAACCTTTGAGTATTCTTCTTTATGTTTGGAAATAACATCTTCTTCCTTGTTTTTTTTAGGAGGTCCTACTATGTTGCTTCTACAGTAATGTGCTATGTGCCCATAGTTATTGCACTTATAACATTCAATATTGTAATCAAGTAGATGAGAAAATGAATTGTAGTTTTTGTTAGCAAACCCATGAGAATTTATTTTATTGCTCACGTATTCATCCTTTGAGGTCTTATAAGAGCCTCTATTTCTATCTCTCACATGATCACTTCTTGCATAAGCTCTACAATATATTGCTTTATAGCCAAATTTATTGCAAGAAAAACAATAACCAAGATAGAGATTTTGGTACTGGTTTGTGAAACGCCTTCTTGGTGGAACAACTATTTTGAACTCATTCTTACTATTCTTGTCAGAAGACTCAGGTTTTCACTCGTCATAATTGGCTTTCATGTTGTTGCTTTCATTGTTGATGGAGCCTTTGAGAATATTGGCATAGCTTTTAGGTTTTTCTTCATTTTTCTTTTATGATGGATTTGTGACGTTAGTGTTTACATCTCCCTCAGGGGTATTTTGTTTTTTGTCATACCCAAGACCTATCTTGATGAATGGTGACCTTTGGAAACTGAGAATGTTATCCAATATTTCAATACTATTTCCAAACTTTAAGCTTCTATTCAACTGATCAATTGTTTTCTCTAGTTCCTTTCTTAAGGAAACGATTGCAGCCCCTAGCTTCTTGCAATTTGTATCTTGGACATTTGTAGTCCCCCCTGTCTTTGACATCAATGACAACAACATTTCCAACAATTGACCCGACACTCTTCCACTCAATAAGAATCCCATTTCCATTGGCATCCCAAAGCCCAATAAATCGACAAATTTGAGCACGGGTTTTCATAAACTTTATATTCACCCAATAAGTTCCTGGTGAATTGGAATTGATGTGTGGATTTTTTATTGTCATTGATTCCTAGACCGAACTCAATCAACCTCTATAGATCCATGTTGAAATGGAACCACCATTTGAACGTGTTTGATGGCACGTTGAATCCATTTATGCATTCAGAAATGCAATTTAAACAACATAAAATAGTGATTTTATCCAGATTTACATCGTCGGATTCCAACCAAAAAATATAAAAGGTAGAACGTTTATCTAACACCATTTTTAAATCTAAGATGAGAAATACACCGGTCAATATTGTTAGTTTCAAGACTTTTCATGAAAAATTGCATTTTAAAATAAATAGATTTGATTTGGTATTATGTTATAGGTTGATTCTATATAGATTGTGAATATATTGTTTATTTTTATTATTTATATATTCAATATTCAATACCAATACATGGCTTGACCATGTGTTTTAAATCAACTATTACAGTTTTTTAAATCAACAATGAGAGATAGATGGTTCGTTTCAAAAAATTTAGTGGAAATTTTTTTTAGAGATAAATAAATTTGGTATTGTGTTGAATGGTTGATTCTATTTAGGTTATCAATATATATGTTAATATATAAATTGTTTTCATTATTTTCATGTTTAATATTCAACTCCAATTTATGGCTTTATAACATGTATTTATTTTTTTGAATTTCAATTTTGTTTCATTGATTTTATTATGCATCTATCTTATTAGTCCTTGTCGTAGGCATAGAGGGACTATAGCGATCGATAATTCATTGACTACATATTAGTTTGTCCTTTGACCCTAAATATTTACACAATACCTATTGTTGGAGCTATGTAATTAAAAGCATATATTTTTATATAATAAAAAGTACCATATATGTACTGATATGATTGGATAAGAGATTGGAGGTCTTATTGTCGGCTTCACTATTCCCAATGTTTTATATGGAAATATATCCAAACTTTTTCTAGTACACAGTCTTTTTTAATCATATACTTTTCTTCTATATTGCTTGACGGTGGATTAATGCTAGCATTAGTTCGAATGTTTGTATTAGCATTTTATGCTAGATGAATATAGGCATAGAGGGACTATAGTGATCGATAATTCGTTGACTACATATTAGTTTGTCCTTTGACCCGAAATATTTGCACAATACCTATTGTTGGAGCTATGGAATTAAAAGCATATATTTTAATATAATAAAAAGTACCATATATGTACTAATCTGATTGGATAAGAGATTGGAGGTGTTATTGTCAGCTTCATTATTCCCAATGTTTTATATGGCAACATATCCAAAAAAATTCTCGTATATAGTCTTTTTTAATCATATATGTTTCCTCTATATTGCTTAAAGGTGGATTAATGCTAGCATTAGCTCGAATGTTTGTATTAGCATTTTCTGCTAGCTGAATATATCTATAAGTTTTGATATGTACTAAGCATATTGAAATGTTTTGATATCCAAGCTTTATAGTGATTGAGAATTCCAAAGTTTATAGCGTGTTTTCCGGATGTATTTTTGTTGAAATGTATTGACACTTATTCTGAGATGCCTCAATAGGCCTGACAGCTTAAATGTTTACATGACGCGACATCCTCCAACAACCCTGATAGCTTAAATGTTTGCATACCACGAGGTCCTTATACAGCCTAACAGCCTTAACTGTTTATGTAAATACGGTTCTCGGAGTACATTTTTCGTCGAAATTTTCTATACAGTTAGTGTGAATTTGCAGAGTCTTGTTTATCCACCACCATTTCAATAGGCATTGTATGTTTCATCCTTCTTCTTCCTTTGTAATGCAATTTCATACTAGTTGAAGTTGCATACATTGTTTACTAGTTCGGTGAGTGTTTTTTCTTCGTTGGTTTGTCGTTTGTTGTTGTTGTTGTTTCATTCTCGATTCGACCTATGCTTCTACATTTCATCATTTCGGAGCAAGTTTCGATGCCATAGTTTCATTTTGCATTCCTTTTTTTTTGTTCAGTGTTTTCAGTTTGCAAGTAAGAATGTTTGCTTATTTGTAGTGGCATGCTCCTCGTATGTTTCTGGTTCCTTCTATGCTTGGGCTACAGTTTCGTAATCGTTGGAGATACATATGTTGTTTACTGGCTCGGAGGTTCTTGCTAGTTCGTTGGTTCGTGGATTCCTGGTTCTATTTGTTTGCCTTAGGTTTGCGCTTTGGGGGCTTGGGGCTACAGTTTGGCTTGTTCGTGCTTTATCATTGGTTTGGTGCTTGTTGTTTTATTTTGTTTGATTCGTACTTGAAGGGTTGGGGTCTAGTGATGGTAGTTGGATCTTTTTTTTTTCTTTTTTTTTGGATTATTATTGTTTTTTGGGGGCGCCTTACGGTGTTCAGCTCCTGCACCCATGAGTCGACATGCAGTTGTGTTATTTTCCCTGTCTGTCGAGGCCGATATCTATTATTCTGTGAGATTTTCCTGGTGCTTAAGTGTTTCCATGAAAGAAAATAGTTGCATGCAAAATTGTTCAAAAATTACATGTGAAATTGCAATATCCATTGTTTTTTTGTTGGAATAAAGCATATGCAAGCTACATTTATAAACCATGTATGGTCAGATGTGTTAATATGACATTACATTTTCTTTCTCCTCTACATAGACTGGTGTGCGCACACTACAATTTGTGTTGTGCTTGAGATATGATATGTGCAACAAAGATTCTGCAAGTTTATATTTGGATGTCTGGAAGCATATCTAGGTAGTTTGCCACGAAAAACTGAAAACTTGTATCGTGGGAACAACAGTTTGTGTACAGGATAAAGAACATGTATTTCCATCGGTGGAAGCATATCTGAATAAATTTCCACAAAAAACTAGAAATTGTTTAGCTACGGCCATTGAATTGTGTGATATTTTGTGCATTGTAATATATTTTAGGCAGGGAAAATTTTTTTACGTGTTTACAACCATGGATAGAGAAGCGCAGAGGTTCATGTTTCTACCTATCTTCTAGACTATTCATTGAGTCTGTTTTACTGTACGTACATATTGCTTGTTCTCCAGTGGATACCAGCTTCCATTGATATTCATTGTATTTTGTGCATTCCCACATTCAAACAAACAGAATAGCTGGAGAAAATGAGGAAGTCTTCACTACATCGGTTGAAGACGATATATAAAGGTGCATGCTTGTACTTTTATTCATATTCCATTGTTTTGTATTTACTTTATGGTTTGTATATGTTTTCACCTAGTTAATTATATGTACATGTTGTGTGTCTTCCTACATGGTAAGTTATCTTTGTTACCTTCCTTCCTGCATACTAACCTACTTCATTTCCATTGTGTTCTTGCTGCATTGCTACATTTATAAAAACATGATAGTTGGAGATGAGGATGGGCTCTTTCGTAGGTAAATAACCCTCTTTCTCTTTCGTTTACATGTTTTTCTTCATTATAAGTTATCTTCAATACATGCCTTCCGGCATACTAAGCTAGTTCATGTCCATTGTGTTTTCGTTGCATTGTTGCATTTAAACAAACTAAATTGTTGGACAAGATGATGGACTCTTTGGCAGGAAAATAGACATGTTTCTCTTTCTTTCAGATGTCTGTCTTCATACTAAGTTGGCTTCATGTCCATTGCATATTCAGCATTGCTGCCTTGGAAAAAACAGGTTGCTTGGACAGGGAGATGAATTTTTTTATGTAACAGCAGAGGGTTATGTGGTACAATCTTCTAAAAGGTATACCAAGTGTGCTGGTAAATTAAATATACAAACTGAGTGGGGGCATATAATATTATACTTGAAAATGATGACTTGCTAGTAATGGGCCTTTCTACCGTCCCTATTTCTACTTTTTCCATTTTCTATTCTCCCTTTTGTTTTCTAATTCATTTTCTTACTGTGATGTTCATATGCACATGCTTGCATCAAAAAAATTTGGACTAGTGACATGGCCATGAGCAGTCAATCATCTCGGACATTAGCAGATCGACAAGGCCAAAGGTAAATATGCATACGCTCTGCTCTTACTATGTTTACTAAACAAATATCCTCGGGTATATATTCATCTATGGCATGGTGGATATGTTGATGTCATATGCAATACATGGTTTACAACTCACATGAAGTATCAACAAGTACAAGCGAGACGTCGAACATGTTGCATGTTCCGCAGACTAAGAGGTGTGGTTGCGAAAACTTGGATCCATAGTTCATCAAAGCTATGTGTGTACTTGTATATTTATACTAGTGAAAGAAGAATACCAAAAAAAAAAAATTGCACACTACCATTCACTTTAGTTTTACTGTTCAAAAAATGTCACTGGGTCTAAAGTTGTGACATCCAACGTACTGTCAATACAGGGCTTGAACATCCGCCGAAATGGACAAGTGTTCATCGAGGACATAATGGTCGTGTATAACACCTACTTGGACAAGGCAAACAAAAGTAGATCCATTACACGTGCTGACATGACAGACAAGGAGGCCATGATGACAGTGACATTGATTGTTCCTCCACAACTTGTCCAAAAACATGCAGAAAAGAAATTGTCACGTAATGGGATATCCATTACAAATTTTATATATTTCCCAAAACAGTATATGACCGTGGTGATTGCGATCAGATTATTTCTCTCAACGAAACAAGCATTGTGGAAAAACTTCTCGTTGTTTGTTTAGAATATCGTTTCATCCCGGACTCGACTATCAGCCAGCTTGCACAGAGCACTGATATTTACCCTATCAGAACGATTGGGGTAGTTGTCACATTGGTGAGAAAACTTGGCTCGCAACACATTCTCCATATAAAGGATGGAGAGTCGGACATGGATAGATCAATGGTACCGCTTTTCATATTCATTTCTGTTCTTTACTTTCACATGTGCATGTATATCGAATAACTTACATAGATATTGCATTGTTCCATGTTGCAGCTACAATTGTTCGACATGTATTCAGATTTGTTTTCGTCAATGGAACAACAATTGCATAAAGGGAAGATTCCACTTATGTTGTTCAAAAATATAACAAAGAAGAGGGATGTTAGAGAAAGGATCTTTCAAACAACCCAGGAAACATTTGTAACAGAGTTGCGAGCAGATATAGTAGAGGATATAAAGAAACTAGCTAGCTCTACAACTGTTGTGCATATACATCCACAAAATCATCCTCACTTTACTTATAGAAATAGCCTTCAACAAATTTCTGCGACCTGTTTAATTTTTATTTTTATTTTTGTAAGGCAAGGGGAGGTGCAGTTGTGTATTATATTGTTCAATGTATTAATTCCTATGATCGTGTTCCCAGGTTGAAGGTGTTTTAGTTGCAGCCAGTGTGTACTCGACCCCCTTTGAACTTGTATGTACAAAATGCAACTCCCATGCTTCTGCATCTTCTTTGATAAGTGATGATACGATTGATTGTCTTCAATGCGGTGAAAAATGTCCATATATATATATATGGACATTGCATCAATGTTGTTATCTGAACCATGGGAAACACAACCGTGCATTGTACGGTTAGGCAGCCTCTGTTAAAAAATGTGTTTCCTAAGTTGGCAGAGTTGTCGTATGAAACATATCTATAGAAAAAGGAAAGCAGTGTCTACATGTTGCGGGAGCTTCGGATACATAGAAAATTCACCTTAAATGAGGACAATGCAATTTTTCATATCGGCTGAAGAAGGGGAAAATATATATATATATATCAAACTTTGGCACGAAACGAAAATACCTCATGTGTATCTGTAATATTTGTTCAACATCCAGATGAATGTTCGTCGGACTTGGCTAGTTGGGATTGCACGCGCATAAGATTAGCATGGTAGCACACCCTATATATCCCATGCCCCGGTTATTTTCTACTGCGAACATATACCAGATGCAAGAGAAAACGAATGTGGTGACGTCTTCTTTTCTTTGTATATCAAATTGTTTGGTGCAAAGGTCGATGGGTTCTACTCTATGGAACCTTCTGGGAACTTGCTTGTGGCCTGTTTGAGGTTTGGTTGGTTCTTGGTTATGTGCTTTGTATGCCAATTTGTATACCGTGGAACTTGAACTGTTCTTTAGAGGACACGAAACAATATAATTGAATTTTTTAGCCAACTAGCCCACGGATCCGCCTGATAATTTCTATGGCGTTGTGACGCAAATGTAGTATGTGGCTTGTTTTAGCAGATTTCCTTGATCGATGAACTTGGTGAAATTATTGTCCTGGAATAATTTGAAATCAACGAATATATAGTGTGCAAAGTGAAATTGTGTTATCATATCAACAAGAGGCCCTTAAAATTCAAATTGGTCATTGTTTTGGAATTTTTGCTTACTCGATGAACTTGGTAAAATTAATGTCCTGGAATATTTTGAAATCAATGAATATATATTGTGCGGAGTGAAATTGTGCTATCATATGAATAAGAGGCCCTTAAAATTCAAATTGGTCCTTGTTATGCTTGTGGTGATGGAATTTTAAAAAAACTTTATTTTGTTTCCTTCACCTTTTTAAAAAATAAGCGATTTAACATCCTTTAATAATTTAATGTAATTCACGTGTACAATATCAATATTTAATTTTAATAATTTAGTATTTGAAATTAATGTTTTTAGATAAAGTTAGATAGGATGACCATCCCTAAACAATTGCAATCTTGAACCTGCCATTCATGGAGTCCTGTCGATTTGTATGTCGCGGAACTCCGAGTCTTGTTTGGAGGACACCAGAAAATAAAAGTGCAATGTTGAGCCAAGCAATCCGCCAGTCCTTCTATCAATTTGTATATCATGGAAGTCTGGGTGCTATTTGTAGGACACAAAATAATAGAGGTTCAATTTTCAGCCCGCCAAGCCGAGAACCCGTGATCCAAAAAGTGCCTAAGTATGGAATGAGGGATCCGAATATTATACTTTATAAAAGTATGTGTTTACTATGTATTGCTTGTTTGTCGGAAAAAAATTATATCACTCATCCGACCAGATTGTACAAACTTTCTCGTCTAATTAAATTCTGCAATATCAATATTTAATATTAATAATTTAGTATTGAAAACAATGTTTTTAGATATCTTAGATAGTTGATAGGGATTACCATCTGTAAACAATGGCAAACTTGAACCCACCATCCCTCAAGTCCATCTGTCAATCTGTATATCGCCGAACTCCCAAGTGCTATTTAGAGGAGACAAAACAATGAAAGTGCAATGTTGACCCAACCAACCCACAAGTCCGCAGTGTTGTTTGGAGGACACTAGACAATAAAAGTGCAATGTTGAGCCAAACAGTCTGCAAGTCCGTCTGTCAATTTGTATATCACGAAAGTCTGGATGATATTTGTAGGTCACAGAACAATAGAGGCTCAATTTTCAGCTCACCAGGCCGAGAACCCATGATCCAAAAGGTGCCTAAGTATGGAATAAGGAATCTGCATATTATACTTTATAAAAGTACATGTTTACTATGTATTGCTCGTTTGTCGGAAAACTTTTATATCACTCGCTCGACCAGATTGTACAAACTTTCTCATCTAATTAAATTCTACAATTTTAATATTTAATATTAATAATTTAGTATTGAAAATAATGTTTTGAAATATGTTAGATAGTTGATAGGGATTACCATCTGTAAACAATGGAAAACTTGAACGCACCAGCCCTCAAGTCCATCAGTCAATCTGTATATCGCGAAACTCCGAGTGTTATTTGGAGGACACAGAACAATGAAAGTGCAATGTTGAGCCAGCCAGCCCGTTGGTTTGCTTCTTAATTTGTATATCGTGGAATTGTGGATGCTATTTGTAGAGCGCGGAACAATAGAGGCCCAATTTTCAGCCCGCCAGCATGAGAGAACCCAATCCAAAAAAGTGGTTAAATATGGAATTAATATGGAATTAATATGGAATCAATACATAACAATAAAAGTACAATGTTGAGTCAACCAGCTCGCAAGTCCGCCTATCAATTTGTATATCATGGAAGTCTGGGTGTTATTTGTAGGAGACGGAACAATAGAGGCTCAATTTTCATCCCTCTAGGCTGAGAACCTACGATCCAAAAAGTGCCTAAGTATGGAATGAGGGATCCGCATATGGTCTATAAAATATCATGTCCATACTTTATAAAGGTACATGTTTACTTTGTATTGCTCGTTTGTCAGAAAACTTTTATATCGCTCACCCAACTAGATTGTACAAACTTTCTTGTCTTATTAAATTCTGCAATATCAATATTTAATATTAATAATTTAGTATTGAAAATAATGTTTTTAGATATGTTAGATAGTTGATAGGGATTTCCATCTGTAAACAATGGAAAAATTAAACCCGCCAGCCCTCGAGTCCATCTGTCAATCTGTATATCGTGGAACTCCGAGTGTTAATTGGAGGACATGAAACAATGAAAGTGCAATGTTCAACCAGCCAGCCCGCAGGTCCGCTTGTCAATTTGTATATCACGGAATTGTGGGTGCTATTTGTAGAGTGTGGAACAATAGAGGCCCAATTTTCAACCCGAGAGCCCCCGATCCAAAAAAGTGGCTAAATATGGAATTAATACGGAATCTCTATGGGACAATAAAAGTGCAATGTTGAGACAACCATCCTGAAAGTCTGCCTGTTAATTTGTATATCGCGAAAATATGGGTGCTATTTGTAGGACACAGAACAATAGAGGCTCAATTTTCAACCTGCCAGGCCGAGAACCCGTGATCCAAAAAGTGCCTAAGTATGGAATGAGGGATCTTCATATGCTCTATAAAATCTCATGTCCATACTTTATAAAAGTACATGTTTACTATGTATTGCTCGTTTTCCAGAAAACTTTTATATCACTCACCCGACCAGATTATACAAAACTTTCTCATCTAATTAAATTCTGCAATATCAATATTTAATATTAATAATTTAGTATTGAAAATAATGTTTTTAAATATGTTAAATAGTTGATAGGGATTGCCATCCGTAATCAATGGCAAACTTGAACCCGCCAACCCTTGATTCCATTTGTCAATATGTATATCGTGGAACTCTGAGTGTTATTTGGAGGACACGGAACAATGAAAGTGCAATGTTGAGCCAGCCAACCCATAGGTCCGCTTGTGAATTTGTATATCATGGAATTATGGGTGTTATTTGTAGAGCGCGGAACAATAGAGGCCCAATTTTCGTCCCGAGAGCCCCCAATCCAAAAAAGTGGCTAAATATGGAATGGCGGATCCGTACATGCTCTATAAAAATCTCATGTCCATAGTTTATAAGAGTACATACTTAGTATGCATTACTTCTTTTTCGGAAAACTTGTAGGTGAGGAAGTTGGCGGATTCACGACTTCAGATTTCACTTAGAACCCGACAGCCAGTATGGAATGAGGGATCTATACATGCTCTATAAAATCTCATGTCCATAGTTTTTAGAAGTACATATTTACTATGTACTACTCGTTTCCTCTGAATCATGTTTAGAAGACATGGAACAATATCACTGCAATGTTGAGCGATCCAATCCACAACTTTGTATGTCAATTTGTATATTGCGAGACTCTAGGTGCTATTTGTAGGATACGTAGAAATAGAGGCCCAACAGTGAGCCCACCAGATCGAGAACCCGCAATCGAAAAAGTGGCCAAGTATGAAATGCGGGATTCATACAGACTCTATAAGAACCTCATGTCCATACCTTGTAAGAGTTCATACTTAGTATGTGTTAGTCATTTTTCGAAAAACTTCTACCTGCGAAAGTTGGTGGATTCATAGCTTGAGATTTCAATTACTTTTAGATCACTAGCCCGATCGACCGCTTCTCCATTTGATATTGTAATAAACGAATGTAAATTGGCCCAAGCCCAATTGTGCTATTACATCAACATGAGGCCTTTAAAATTGAAATAGTCTGCAAATCCGCTTGTCAATTTGTATATCGCAGAACTGTGGGTGTTATTTGCAGGGCACGGAACAAGAAAGCCCCAATTTTGATCCCGCCAGCTCATGATAACATTGGTAGTGTTAGATATTTCATAGGGATCCCCATTCATAAACAATCGCAAGGTTGGGCCCGCCAGCCCTGGAGTCCATCTGTGAATTTGTATATGGAGGAACTTCGAATGTTGTTGGAATGACACAGAACAATAGAAATGCAATGTTGAGCGACCCAGCCTGCAAGACCGCCTATCAATTTGTATATAGTGGAACCCTTGGGTGCTATTTGTAGCTAACAAAACAATAGAGGCCCAGTTTTAAGCCTGCCATCCCGAGTACCCACGATCCAAAGATTGTCTTAAGTATGGAATGTGGGAACAATACATGCTCTATAAAATCTCATGTTCGTACTTTATAAAAATAGATTTTATGTATTGCTCGTTCTTTTTGAAAAATTTGTTGGTAGGGAAGTTGGCAGATTCACGTATTCAGATTTCACTTACTTTTATATCACCAGCCCGACCGACTGACCGCTTCTCTGTCTCATATTATACAGACCTCCTTGTCTAATTAAATTGTACAATATCAATATTTAATATTAATAATTTAGTATTCAAACAAATGTCTTTAAATAATGTCCAACAGTTAATAGGGATTAGCATCCGTAGACAATCGCACACTCAAGGCTGTCAGCCCTAGAGTTCATCTGACAATTTGTATATCGCGGAATTCCGAGTATTGTTTGTATGAAAAGAAACAAAAGGAGTGCAATTTTGAACGAGCCACCTCGCAGGTCCACTGGCCAATTTGTATATCACGAAATTCTGAATGCTATTTGTAGGCCAGGGAACAATGGATGCCCAATTTAGAGCCCGCCCATCTGAGAACCCGTGATAAAAAAGTGGCTAAGTACATATTTAGCTTGTATTACTCATTTTTTCTGAAATTTTCTAGTTTCTCTTTTCTCTATGCTTTTCTTTGCGAGTTCCTGCATAGGCGGATTTAACATTGCGTTTCCATTGTTTCATCACCTGCAACTAGCACCCGGACCTCTGCGATTTACAAATGTGCAAACAAATCCCCCTTCATCTCGTATACTTTCGCTTTGTTTTTGCTTGTTCCTTTTTCCCAATGTCTCATGCTTTTGTATTCAAAACCCCAAGTTCAGCAATACACAAATTTCCCTCTCGCCACTGCGCTTCCATTGTTCCCCTACACACAAACAGCAGCCGAAATTCCACCACATACAAATCGACGGCTGATATCTGTGACTGAGATGCAATATGACCATCAGACCTTCACGTCTCTTGGCTATATCTTCTGTCATTTTTCTTTTGTAACCCGCCCGACCGCTTTCCATACTTAGGTATTTCTTGGAATTGGTTTCCTGGGTTGGCTAGTGCTTCGCCGCAATTCACAATCACCGCTGCCTTCGTACTTGTTTCGAGATATGCAATAATTAATCTTTAATGCTAGTAATTCATCCTACAGGAACCGTTAAGATTGTTATTAATGTCTAGAAGTCCGGAGAAGATTTTTCATTACTACGAATTAAACTAATATTTGCGCACAAGTATGTTATCCTTTCCAAGTATTCATTTCAAACACGATGCAATCTGTTTTTTGTGCGCCAGCGGTTTGGTGCTTTTAAGAAATTTCTAATTCTTAATCTCCCTTCACCGTCACCGTGACCTTCGCACTTTTTTCTAATTGTGCAATTAGTGAGTTGTGATGGTGACAGCTTATTCCGCACGAACCCTAAAGATTGCCATTGATCAACGAAAGGATCGAGAAGATATTCCATTGATACACATTAAACCATAATTTGCGAAGGGTTATATTATCCCTTCCCAATTTTCATTTCAAACATTGTTTCGAGCAAACAAAAATTCTTAATAACTTGTGGTAGCAATTATGTCCAGCCACAGTAAACACATTGAGGCATAATGGCCAAAGGTTCCATTATTCCAGGGAATATTCTTCCTACTCATCTCCCTCTGCACAGGAGAAAAAAATCAGATGGTCCCTTGGCACACCGAGAGATATATTTCAAGACAAAGACTTCCAAGGCAACCCTGCCTGCTCAGAAAACCTGCCCAATTGCATTCATGGCCGACGCACAAGTTGATGTCATGAATTATGAGCCGGAAGAAGATGATTTGATGGCTGATGATACGGAAATGGATGATGGCAATGCAGAGAATCTTCCCACTCTTGCACCCAAATTGAAATCAACCATAACGAAAGGAACTTTCCGGCTCGGTGATGGTGGTCCTAACAACACCAAAAGGAGTTTCAGAAAAGAAACCGACAGTAAACGCAATAGCCACTTTGCAGTGCGAAAGTATGAATTCCAGAATTCCAAATTAGTTTGTTCTGGGTGAAAGAGTTTCAATGTAAAGCAATGATATGTTGACGCTCCAAGAGATATATTTCAAGCCAAAAAGTTATTGATTAACATCTTCAGGAATCAGGTCCAAAACTCTCACTACTGCAAGGCATTTTTCTACTAGTCATCTCCTTCCGCCCAGAATGGACTAGTTTGGCCCTCTGGAATTGCACACGCAACCTGTGCTCCTGAATATTTTTGGACTATGTAGAGGCGGTTTCAGCTAAGGGCTATTCCATTTTCCCTACAACTTTTTTCCTCTTCTTCCTCACGGGAAGCTTTTGAAAACTATCAATTTCAGCACAGGATGATTCATTGAGGAGAAAACTGTGAGGATATTTCATAATGCGGATCCCGTGCCGGTGTTTGTCGCAGATACTAGGTCCAATTTCTAAGGATAGATGTATAATACTGGGTGTTTTTCCTATTTTTTTACATGGATTTGCTATTAAAAAATTTGCCTTCGACTCTTCCTTGTTGCTTCTTTTCTGGATTTAACGCATGTTCTCATTGGCATGGTTCGATACTCTCATACTTCTTCGATATTGTGTTTACTTAGGTTATTTTTTCTAAGATGGAACATCTAACGATTATATGACAATGTACTGTGTCAATCCACCATCCTTTTATCCAAACAAAAAATGGATTACATAGTTTCAAACCAATGTTCAATTCTATTCGTAATGCAGATAGAACATAGAAATACCAATGTACAATGTTGCAGCAAAATCATTATTAAGTTTTAATGCTAACAACCCATAATGCAAGAAGTTTAATACTTGAGTTAATATGTTGCATTCATGGAACAATGTATCAAGAACACAGTTACACCCACACGTTCCAATAAAATATAATCTTCAACAAAGCATTTGTTGGAAACTAGTAGAAAATGAAGTTTAGTAGTTAAGTTAATATGTTGCAGTCATGGAAGAATGTATCAAGAACATACTTACATGCACACGTTGCAATAAAATATAATCTTCAACAATGCATTTGCTGGCAATTAGTAGAAAATTATGGTTTTACAACAATGGGGCTTCTTTGAAACCAATTCGCGCTTACGAAAACTGCCTTCCACCTTTCTATTTTCCCACTCTTTTATTCCCTGTAGTTTCTCTTCCTGGTTATTTAATCGTTTTTTCTCGAAATGCCTTGTTGCGCGGCTTGTCGGATTCACGCGTTTCCAACGACCGTTTCCCCTTTCTTTAAATTTACCCTGCCACATTTGCGGCAGAGAAGCTATATTAAAGGGAAAAACATTTCCTCTGTAGTTCTGTGTCCTACAAACAACACCCATAGTTCTGCACTATACAAATTAACAGCCAGACTTGTCGGTTGGCTCACTAATAGAATGCCTCGGAGTTCTATGATATAAAAATTGACAGACAAAGCATACAAGAAAGAAAAAAGTAAACTCGTGGATCATATTCTTGGTTCACACTTGCACTCATTCTCTTTTATCGCGACACCGACCGAACTCTTCCCCATTCCATACCCAGAAACTTCTCCAACCGCGAATTCCCGGTAGGTGGGATCTAGATTGGACTTATGTTGTTCCATGGCCTGCGAACAATACCATCACTTATGCGATATACATATTTGCAACCGGCCTTAGATCATACCCTCTTCCTTATTACAGTCCACCTATCATGCCCTCTTTCGTGGTATACATTTTGCACTGAAAAATTCCAAGAAATACTATTTAATCATCAGGTCCTCGCATATTTTGTGGAACTATTGTCACCCCCTTTTGAAG
The DNA here is from genome assembly GCA_009831015.1 of Picea engelmannii. Lineage (NCBI taxonomy): Eukaryota > Viridiplantae > Streptophyta > Pinopsida > Pinales > Pinaceae > Picea > Picea engelmannii. Next base: position 359,270 of record ML785412.1, read on the forward strand.
CTCGTCTATCCTCTTTCCATACTTCGCCATTTCTTCAAATTTATTTGGTCGATCGTCGGTTTGGCGAGTTGAAGAAATATTCAGTTCCTAGTTGTTATTTCTTGTGCACACACCCCTTTGCAATTAGCAGTTGTCAATTATATATAAGATCTTATTTCTAGGCATGCAATTAGAAATTTCCCTATTCCATAGTTAGACATTTTGTTGGAATTCCGCAAATATACAAACCGGCCGTTGAACTGCCCCATCATGATCTCTTCCATTTTACACATTTTTCACTCAAAAATTCTGATACATGAAATTTGACCGTGCAACACTCATCTTTCCTGAGTATCCTCATAACCCTTTTTTGAATCTCATCCGACCGCTTTTCAGATCTTGCCATTCTTTCCTTGCTCTCTGTCATCTCCGACACCTTCGCACTTGTCTATAATAAAAGAAAAAAAAAGTTATATATATATATATATATATATATATACATATCTTGTTTCTAAATATGGAATTACTGCTATTTAATTCTGACAGGTCATCATGCAAGAACTATATAAAGTGTCATTGATGGGCGAAAGGCTCGAGGAGATCTCATATTGATACGCATTAAACCAAAATTTTTGGGGGAATTATATTATCCCTTCCGGGTGTTGATTTCAAAATCATGAACTCCTGTTCACACGTCATGGCCTTTGCACGTTCAGGAAACCTCCAATCCTTAATTGCTCTTCATTGTACCTGTCACCTTCACATTTCTAAATATGCAATAAATAAGCTTTACTACTAACAATTCATCATACACCACCCATACAGATTGTCATTAATCAGCGAAAGGCTCGAGGAGCTTTCCCATTCATAAGCATTTAACCAAGATTTAGAAGAGAGTTACATTATCGGCTCTAACTATTCATTTAAACCATCATCTGCAGCAAACCAACGTTCTCATAAACCTATGGCATCAACTCGACAGCAATTATGTGGAGATACAGTCAACATCTTTGGGTGCGAGGACTAGAACTTCCAGTGGTCCAGGGCATATTCTTATTACTCAAGCTCTATCACAGAGAACCAAGTAATTTGGACCTCCGGGATTGCTCATATAGGCTGTGTCCCTGAAGTTTTTGACTGTAAGGACATGGTCTCTCGGTGCGCCGATAAATTTATTTTTGAGAAAAGAATTATTCCTTTGCGGGTCCGCTCTTCTGTTTCTTTGTCACCTCAGGTCTTCTTCTAGATGCTAAAATTGTCGGAGCCAACATTGACATTCAGAGGAGAAGATTGCAAACAGTTCCTAGCACAGCATAATAACAGGTTGAACCTCTTGCCCCATTTTTTGGAAAACCCACTTCTAGTTCCTGAATATATTACAAGCATGTAGGTTAGTTCATTTAGAAATCCATTCCGAAAAATTTCTTGGTTGTTTACAAGAATAACGAGACAGGAATCCACAACAACAGTTTCCCGGATGGCTCTTTATATTTTGTATTTCTGTAACACCTTGTTTCTCCCAATTTGTAATTAATCATAAAGTAGGAATTACCATGCTAATGCATGAGGAAAATGTAAATGTATTATTGTTTGAGTTGTCAATAACTGACTATGGGGGTGAAGCCTTGAAAGTACTGGCCATGATATCACTAGAGGAAGATTGTGAAAACTATAAGAGAGAGTTCATGTATCAAATAACCCCAAATCTTCCTTGATAAGGATGACAAGCCTCCTTCGAATCCCAAGGAAAGAAAATCAGTCAATGAAGAAAGGATCGGTGTTTGAATCACCAACCACCCCCATGAATGGAAACATGGGTTGTTAGTCCGAAGTGCCATAGGGACTTGCAGACCTGAGCTTCCTTCTGACAGAAGGAACCGGATAGGTCGGCAAAACCTTCCCAATTAAGAGGGACACACACACGAGAAAGAGAGGCACCAGACGAGGGCGGAAGTTCACAAGGGAGAGGTGCGAAGCTCTCCAACGAATCACGAACATAAGGTCACGAGCTTGATGCCGAAGAGCATCTAAGAAACCTCGTTGAGGCCACAACCGAGTGAGAAATATCCAAGTTACAGAAAATAGGACCCAAACAAAACCTGAAATAGAGAGAGAACCCTTGAGAACTATGAGAATTCCCTGGTGATATCATGGCTTGGCATGGGGGTGGGAAAAGTGCTAAGAATGAATGCCTCTAAGCCTATGGTCGGGTGGAAGGACGAACACCCACAGTCATTTGGTTGGCAGCAACCTGTAATAAATAAGTGATTTCCTACCCTGTGTAACTTAGATGTGACTGTGTATGAATTGGTTATACTGTGCATGCTTTCAGGAATGTGAATGAATGCTTAATGGATATATTGTATCCCTTCTATTTATGCTTGGTTGTATAATTAGGCAAGTAAGGAATTATATGGGTCAGGCATGACTTGTTCTCATAAATTCTGGAGTTCTGTAGCGTCTTAAGCTAGAGCCACGGACTGTGAGCTCGTCGACCTTAGGTGTAGTCGCATGTATGATGGTTTACTCACTTAGTTGTTCTAAGTCCCTTGGAGGACAGAGTTTGTTAAGCTCATGAGAGGTAGTTCTGATATGCACAGGCCCTCTGCTATAAAATAGAACCCCAGAACCCCTTGATGAATAGTTGTACTGAAGACTCTTCTAAGAGTCAACTCCAGGAGACAGAACACAAAGCTCTCAAGTCTTTCATAACTGACGAAGCTGAGGAAGGATAGTGAGTTTCAAATACTGAAGGAGAGTACCCTTTTGTTTGTTAGATGAACGGACGAGATCCTTTCGGGGGATCTGAATTCTGTCACGACCATTAGATTGGAGGAAGGAACGTAGGTGTTAATGCCTCGACCCCTTTCAACCTTCGCAAGTAGTGAAGGAATCAAGACCGTAGATCCAAGGATCTGACGGAGCCCTATTGACCGTCGATCTTAGCCTTTGTATAGGCAGGAGGGTAGCATTTCGCTGACTCGCAACTTGGAGTGGTCAAGGGTAGGACTTCATGAACTCACGATTCGCAAGATCGCTACGTGATTGTGACCATTGGATCCAGGCCACGGGAGAACCGTGGGATAAGAACTTTCATGGTTATCACCTATTGGCGGTTTGGAACTTGAGAGAGTTTCCTTTCAACTGTAGAAGTCGTGAAGTGCTGACCACCGAGGGCTCATGCGAACACGTGGCACCTCCATTAGGTGGGGACTGCATGGTTGACAGGTGGCATTACAACAAGTGCCCAGAGAAAGGTGGGAGCAGGTGACAGGTGATGGACACATGTCGCCTGGGAAAGAGTCAACCCATTGTTGACTTATCGTATCTTGAGAATTCGCGAAGGAGGAGCACAAGGCCTCAACACTCCAACTCGTGAAGTCTCGAGATCCGAGTAGCGCTAGTATTTAGCTTAGGAAGCAGGTGACCCATTGTTGACTTATCATGGCTCGAGGTTTTGTAGGATGAAGAAGTTGCACCCTGATTGCTAAGGACGTGAAACGCTGAGAGCCGAGGTCATGTGGGACAGGCGGCAGCGGTACAACTTGTGAGAAAAGTACAGCGGAGGAGACAAATGGTGTGTGTGTGTCGCTTTGGCAGAGCCCATGTAACATTGACCTCTCGCGTCTCTAGATTTCGCAAAGTAGGAGCACGAGGGCTCAACACCTCAACTAGCGAAGTTGTGAGTGGCGCTAGTGTTTGGCCTAGCCTACGATTACTTATAGCAGGCACTAGTGAGGAAGGAGCCATACCCGTATCGCATCTCGGGTATCGACATTTGGAGAAAGAGGAGTCAAGAGCCTTGACTCCCAACTCACAAGTTGTGAAAGGAGCTTGTGCTAAGGCCAGGTTGTCGTCGCTTGGAGGAGGATAAGGGAAGGGATGGTCTGCGCTAGGCCCCATAGAAGTCTCGAGGATTCTGTCCCTTGAAGAAAAAGATGAAAAATTCATTATGCCGTAGTGGGTGTGTTACAATTTCACAGTCAACAAACAAACCATTTTTTATTGGGGCATGTTAATTTCCCATGAAATCTGTTCCCAATTGTCAATCTAAGAAAGGGAAAATAAATTTTATATGTCGTCCTATTTAGTTTTTTCAATAGCACATTCCTGTCGATTTCCACAACTCTCTATGTCCAAGAATATCAACTGTGAATTCCACCCAGTAACGTTATGGGACCAGGCCTTGTGGAAGCACAAGGCTTCCCACTATTTTTATGAGGTTTTTAATTGCTTCGTGTTTGTTTTCAAAGTTTTGTTGTTAGGAGAATGTGTTCCTCGCATATTTGAACATGCAACTAGTTTTTTGGACAAGAAGGCGACACTCAAAAATTTGGATAATTACATTGTCATAAAAAAATTTGGCTCCACGGAGCAGCCTACTCCTTCCATGTCACATTATGGACAGAATGTTTGTTGCAAAAGTAGCACGTCAAAATAGCTACTGGTTCCATCTGTTCCAAAGGAAGAAAAAAAAAAGTTCATTCCTTTGCCTTGGAAAGTAAGGGAGTTCGTGTTGAAAAACATCAACAAAATTGACGATTTCGCAGCACATTCTACCATCTCCAACCTCAAATATGCTGAAATCATAAGAGGGTTCGACCCCTATAATATTTTTCGATAACATTTACAAACACTTAGCCTCGACGATTCTTTTTTGAAAAAACACCTGTCCAAAAACAGAGGCAGTGCCAACAACGGTCCTGCCTCTGATGCCGGTGACGTAGACACAGTGCAAAGCTGCACTAAATTGTACACGCAGCAGGGGAAAGGCCCTAGTGACAAGAGTGATCAATCCACAAATACCACTCCAAAAAGTACGACATCCCGGAGCATAACTCCAACAGCCCACCACAGCAACAAAGAAACTCAGAGTTCTTCAAACGGAGGAGGAGATAACGACCCTCCTCATTCTAAAATTGATAGTTCTCACAAGCTTCCAATAGAGAAGAAGAGAAAAAAAATGTGGGGCAGGTGGAAGAGCCGGAAATTCAAAGTGAGAACATGGAACTTGACACTGATCTGGATAGCATGATGTGCTTCCTTGATCAGCTCGGAGATGCCATCCACCATAGCCATCCAATGGACATATCCGTTACCGAAAATTTTGACGAAGATGAATCCTCCGTGTTCCAAAGTGTTGTTTTTTATAGCCAGTCCAAAAAAATGATAATTGAGAAAAAAGATGTTAAAAATAAGAAAGGAAAATCTTGTTCAAAGGTTGACCTTGCCAACATGCAGTCGTCCCAAATCTGTCAACTTCAGACCGCAAGCGGAGAAGCACTTCATGATTCCATTGGAGGAATCAAGACCGAGAATGACAGACTGAAGGATCGGGTCAAGGAATTGGAAGATGCTTTCATTCCTATGCCATTGCTTGTCAATCCTTTGGCAATAGCCATGCATGGCATCCCTGCAGCCAACGTAAAAGCATCCTCCACCCTGCTTGCATCCTGTAAAGGATATGTGGAGAATAATATAAAAAAAAGAATGGAACTAGTTACCGAGGCGTGGAAAAGGTCACAAACCATCACTTCCCTTGGAAACAAGGTAGATAGTTTGCTCGAGCATTTGCAGGCCAAGTTAAAAGATGAAGAAAAAATATTTTTAAAAACGGTCGTTCCTTTTGGCAAGATTATTAACAATATGACAAAAACAAAAAGAAGAGAAGAAGATATTCCATCCAAAAACTGGATCGGTCAATTGAATGCATGTTGGAAAGAAAAAAGTGAAGAACATGCATCTCATTGTTCAGTCATGTGAACAAGCCATATTGAACAAAGATAAATTATTCACAGGGTTGTCAAATATAGACTTAGCCGGGAAAACCAACAACTTCCAAGACCGCGACTTAATCACAAACTCCTTGCCCTTAACCAGGCAAGATTTCGATAAACAGGTTGCTATGTTTAAGGCCTTGTCTCTGGAAAATTTTTACAACATCCTTCAATTTGATTAAGCTCACGTCCACAACTGGCTAGTCAAATATGCAGCACAGAATGAGAAAATTCATCAATCTCTCTCTAATCTTTCTATCGACCTCTAGGAATTAGAAAGAGATCTTTTCAACATAAAAATCCGGAATGAGATCAATGTCGCCCCAATGAGAAGCTGCATTGAAGAATGGCTCGAAAGGCAATTGAAACAGGTCGCCGACGAAAGGCAACAAGCAATTGTCATCATTCCAGCAACCGTCGAGGACATCCTTGAAACCGCAATCGTCGGCAACATCAATGAAACGACAACCACAAGAAAATAGCCAAAGGGCTCATATGTACCTTCACTATAAAAATATTGATCGCATCATGCTTTGTTTATCAACCCGGATATTCCAGTTTCTTAAATAGAGATGTACAGACAAACACTTATACCTTTCCATTTATTTTTTTTACAAGTATTGCACTCTATCTTCTTTCCATAATCATGTTTATTGTACATATTTCTCTACTGGTCTGTGGGAGCCCCAATCCCAATCTACATGACAAACGCATTGAAATTCCGGTTTATATGTAACAGACTTTAATTTTTTGTATATTTCAAAATTTCCAGTAGTATGTAACAAACTTTCATTTTTTGACATATTTCAAATAAAAATGTTTTCTTATCTCCTTTTAAATTTATGTTTTCATACATTCTTATTCTTCACCAGTATATATGACAAATGCATTAGCCATACTTTTTTATATGTTACAGACTTTTATTTTTTTATATATTTCAAAATAAATGGTGCTCTACAATGCAAGCCTCATTTACAAATGCATTTAAATTTTTATATTTCTTATCTCCTTTTAATTTTATGTCTTCGTATATTTTCATCTTTCACCAATCCATATGGCAAATGCATTTAAATTTCAAAATTTATTCTTCCACTTTCAACAAATTTGTAGTTTGTTATATACTTTCAAAAAATATAGGTTTGCTATATACTTTCAAAAAATAGATGGTGCTCTGCCTTGCCCCATGTTTAGTGATATACATGTTGCACACAACATTTCCGTCATATACATTTTGCACTAAACACTTTGTTTCATTTACAGTTCTACCCCATTTTCCACAATTTGCTTTATAACCTCGTTGGCAGAGACTATGTTGCCACACAACCTCGTTTATGTTTTACATAACTTAGACAATTTTATCAATATTAAATGAACTTATGCATCTATCTTAGACAAATGTTTCATAACTTTAAGCAGCTTCATCAATAGCAATGAACTTACACAACAAGGTATAAACAATTACAATTTCAAATATTTTTATCTTACCAGTTTTGCATAGCTTCTGATTTAATTGGGAAGGACTAAGCTCTCATACAACATGCATTTAACATTTATTTTTTTATGGTCTTGCATAGCTTCAAATTTGATTGGGAGGCAAACACTTGTTTAAAAATACATTTAACATTTATCTGTGTAGAGAATTAAATGTCGGCCACATGTCTAACGATGTTGGATAGCTTAAATGTGTTTCCAAGTATGGAGTCCTCGAATTAAATGTGTTTGAACTCATGTATCGAGTTATGCTTAATTGGTAAGGTAGATTTAATGTCAATTTTGCAGGGTATCTCGTGAAGTAAGGCAGATTTAATGTTGATTTGCAAGCATATCTCTTCAGGTGGATTCGTTGGCGTACCTGTTGACATCGAATTGATAAGGCCTGTGTAATGCTATTAAATATTTGCAATTCATTGTTTCATGCCCTGCGTAATAATGGCGATGGGCAGGAGAAATGGAGGTGAGGGTCGTTTCAATGAGCTGGTCAAAGGATGGCAGGATTTCTCTGTCTGATCTGTAATTCAATTGGTAATTCAAAGCATTTTGTTTAGTGGTAGCTTAAATGTTTTATGTTTTTGGTTTTTTAGTAAATATTTTTTGAGATATTTGTTCGAAATTTGGTCAGAAATTGTTAGATCCACAGATTTCAGTGATTATTTCTGTATAATTTAAATGTTTCAAAGGTTTTTTAATAGAAAATAGTGATTTCATACAGATTTATGTCACCTGACTTTAACAAAAAGGAAACTAAAATGTAGAACAGTTAAACAACACTTTTTGTTTATATCTGAATAATTAATGACTTTTACTGAGAATTTAATATATTCGATATGTTTTGTGGTCAAGTAGGAATCAAAGATTTAAAAAAAATTAATTAAAAATATTGAAGACTTCCAAATTAATCAGTCTTTTAATTAAAAATCTGCAATGTGTCTGTGAAATTTAATCATCGTATCTGTTGGAATAATGTAGAAATTAAGATACTTAGTTAAGATTTACGTAACTAAGTGATTGTGGGTTGTTGTGTGCCTGTCCAAATTAGGGTTTGCTGGTGGTTCCATAGCCACCTTTGTAGGAGGTCAGTTCAAAGTTCTTTGTGCTATTTAAATGTAATGGTTGGCTTCTATAATGCAATCAAGTGAGCTATGCTCACAGTTTGGTTCTGCCTCTGATAATTATTTTGGTATCAGAGCTCAATCAAACTTGCTAATAACCCTGTGTATCATGCCAGAACTAAGCACATTGAAATTCAACATCATTTTGTCCAAGAAAAGATAAAGTCAAAGGAGATTGACTTAATCTATTGTAACACAGATGTCTGTGGTCCCATGCAGACAAGGTCTATTGGAGGAGCATATTATTTTCTTATTTTCATTGATGATTGCACTAAATACACATGGGTGTATTTCATGAGAAAGAAAAGTAATGTTTTTGAATATTTTAAGGAGTTTAAAAATTTGGTTGAAAAGCAAACTGGTAGGTACATCAAAATTCTCAAATCAGATGAAGGGGGAGAGTATAGATCTGGGGCTTTTGTCAAATACTGCAAAGAAAATGGATTTTCTACAAAACATAATAGAGCAGAACATAACATGCTTGCTGGTCTCAGTCTCAGCCAAGCTTACAAATTAACAATTTCATCTTAACCTTTATTGATCTTAGATAGTGATGTATATGGAGATTCTTCCTTGGCTTGCTACTCCATATATGTTTGTTTCAGCTTGACTCTGTTCTGCTTCATAGCCCTTTTTGCATAAATAAATTGTCTATCTTGTCATACCATGCCCTGGGTGCCTGTTTAAATCCATATAGAGCCTTTTTCAATTTTCATACCAAATGTTCCTGCCCCTGTTTAACAAATCCTCCTATTAGTAATGTGATTCCGACCCTCACCTCCATTTCTTTTGCCCGAGGTGATTCCGACCCTCACCTCCATTTCATTTCCGACAAATTGATCTTTTTCCCGAATTAGTAATGTGATTCCGTTGATTGCAGCTATGGCAGTTGGAGACATTGCTGCTGCAGAGAGATACTTGTATGAATTACAGCCAATCCTTGAGTTTCACTAGCCAAGCTCTCAACCAAAATCTTGCCCTGAGGAAAAAGAGTCCATTTCAGAAATTCGGGCAAAAGATCGAGTACTTTTTTGACGAGAATTAACAAAGAGTGTGGGTTATTCTCCTCTGGATAGCGTCAATGGTCGGGCTACTCACTGGTTCAGAAGAAATGTTTTGAAGCTTCTCCGACCTTTTGACAGATTGACTGGCTTCGATGTCTTTTGGTACTCTCACCATATTTTCGTGATTGTATACATCCTTCTCTATCATCCACGGAATCTTCCTCTATCTGGTGCATAAGTGGTACTTGAAAACGGTCAGAATTTGAAGATCATTGAATTGATACAGAACTGATCCTCATCTATTCTCATAATCAAATTTATACAGATTAGTATAAACATTCTATTTTTTACATATTTTTGTTAAGTTTGTATAATCCAAGTATCGCAAAGGTTTTTCAGCACGCTCAATCCATTTATGTATTTAGAAATACAATTTAAACAACAGAAAATAACAATTCTATTTAGATTTTGGCCAAAAAACCCAAAACATAGAACATTTAGCAAACTCCAAATTTCTAGTTTAGCTAACTCATTTAATTATTGTTTTGAGAAAAGACACCTCACTAATATTGAAAGTTAACAAAATTTATTTTTAGTGAAGTGTTGGCTTAATTAGTTAGTGCACACCATTAATACTTTGTTGCTTTGCTTTAACTTTCAAAATTACAAGTTCAATATTCTTTTGTTATTTTTAACTATATTGATTACAAATTATCAAATTGAAATGACATATGTTTGGGAAAAAAAATTTAAAAGGTTATCATAAAAAATGTTTTGAAGCTACTAAGTTTTGATACAAAATTTGTTAATAACTAATTCACTAGATTTTTTTTTGAGTATTTCCCTCCAACTACAACTAATTTCGATCCCTAATCACAAGTTTCCACCCCTAATCACAATAAGATTTGACGATGAATGTATATCCGTTCAGTTTAAATTATGCCTTGCTCTCTCACCATTTAAATTTAAATGGTGAGTGATAGTGTGTTCACATACTATAAGTCTACCATATTTGTTGTAGGATCTTGGAAAATGGTTTTTAGATTTGTTTTCTAGTAATAGGTGAAAAATTAGTTTATTTTTAAAATAAATCAAGTTTTTCTAATTGTGAAGGTTATTATATCATATTTTGTGCTTTTCTCCTGAATATAACAACATGAATCTGTATGAAATCACAACTTTATGTTGTTTAAATTGCAATAACTTATGTTGTTTAAATTGCATTTTTGAATGTAGAAATGGATTCAGCGTGTTCAAAAAAAAAATTATAATTTTCCAAAATTTTCGAAAACAAGTTCATGTGATCATCATTGATGGTATTTATCAATAACTATTAATTTGAATTTTGATTTAGATATCCATCTAACATAATCATCAGCTTAGATCCATCTTAACTCTAGATCTATCATGGGTCGAGCCTAGATCCATCCTTAACTCTGGATCTATCATGGGCCGAGAGGGATCAAATCCATCGAGGTGAAAACTTCCTTTTAGGGTGAAAACTTGAGGAAATGTTTAAGATGGATCTATGTTGATTCGAGATATTGCACTAAAATTTGGACCTCTCTAGTTTTTCACATTTTCACATTTTATATATCCTAATATTTTAATAGTTTTAATGTGAAAATACTAATAGATAAATCACACCTATCCAAACAAAGTATAGGACTTCAACTTATAATATCCTTTTTGAAAGTGGCTTTCATTATTTCTAAAAATTCATTTCACTTAATAATTTGGACTATCTCACAAGTGAAATCAATATATAGGATTAGTTTTCTTCATTTTTCATAGTATTATCACTGAAATCAATGCACCTTGTTGTTTAATGTGATATCATTATCATTGAAATCAATACACCCTAATGTTTTAGGTTATACTATTGTTAAAATAAATACAACTACTTGATTATGCTAAATCATTTTTCATTGTATCTAACTTATATCAATACATATTGTTTTTCATTATGTCATTATTGAAATCAATGTAACTAATTGCTCTAAATCATTTATCATTGTGTCATCAATAAAATCAAATCAATGCATTGCATTGTTTTGCATTATGTCATTATTGAAATCATAACAATGTATTGCTCTAAATCAGTTTTCATTGTACCATCTCTAAAATAAATGCATCATGTTGTATTATGTTATGTTATGCTCAATCATTTTTCTAATTGATCTAAATCATTTATCATTGTGTAATCACTAAAATCAATGCATTGCATCGTTTTGCATTATGTATTATTGAAATCATAGAAAATAATTGTTTTAAACCATTTGTCATTGTACTATCTCTAAAATAAATGCATCATATTGTTTTGTGTTATATCATTTCAAATCATTTCAGCTCCCTTATTTCTATAAATCATTTTTTTAATATCATCACCTATTGTTTTGTGTAATGACTGAGATCAATATGCCCTATTTTTTTTGTCTTATATCATTACTGAAATCAATGCACATATTCAATGATTGATATTTCATTCTCTTTTAGTTTCCATGATTGGAACATATCAATAGTACAAACATAAACCTCTTGAATTTTGAAACATTCTTCATTTTGATAAACAATTAAAGCCTAAATATATATATTAGAACAAATTAAAGCATAATTATATGTCTTCAAAAGTATTTCATCCTCTTCATATTGAACTATTATCTCAATAATATATTCAATCTCAATATACTACGTGTTATTTTGCATTTGAAAAAAAATGAAAATGGATGGATGTCCAAAACCTCCCTACTTTTGTAATATTAGACTCATTCAACGAGAGGCACACTCTATAGCCGAGTATGGGGGAGATGTGTAATTCCTTCCATGTTGGATTTGACACGTGTCCAATTAAAAAAACAATATAATATTGCAATGGCCCTATTATCGCACGGTTTGTAGGAAGGGTTTAGATAGCTTGAGTCAATGCTTAAAACCGGCGTAACAGGAGCTTCCCCACCCACTGTCACCTCGATGGGGGGATCTTTCTATTTAGGAGGGCTAGTCCAAGGGAGACGTCCCTAAGCAGTCTGAAGGGATAAAGGGTAATGGATCAAGTCAAAGAAGTTCCCTTTCACAGGTTGCTGCCAAAGATGAGATAGTCAAGAAGAATTTTCCACTGAATGGCACCTGTTTGCGAGACAAGACAAATAACTAGAATATGTGCTTACAGTGGGTTAGTACTTCATAATATCAATGACTATCCTCTAATATATATGAGCAAATGATCAAATGCAATTATTGATGAAGTCAATGATTGCTAAACAAAGTCAAATATTTATATCACTTCTCCAATAAATGCATAAGGAGATAAGAGCATTCAATGTTAAATATCAATCCTTTATCTTATCACAATGCATGTTTGCTCATAAATATAATGTAGCTGCGTCACTATATATTGTTGTTGCAATGATGATGACGTCAGCCTTATTTCTAGGTCAAAATTGAGACAATTGAGTGGAACATTTTAGCAAATTAGCTTATAGATGCAATTAATGACTCAATGTCTATCAAGATAGATGAAAAGTGTCACAACGTTGTATGCATAAATAAGAGATCAAAGCAAGTGACGTCACCTATATAAATTTTGTTGTCTGCAGTTAGGGTTAGCTAGCCAAGGAGTGACGTTTTGACAAATTCAACCACAAAAATGCAATAAAACTCCACGGCTATGATAAGATAACTCAGCTGCACCTTTTCATCCAAGCAAAGATAGATTTAGGGCAAAACGTTATCAACTTTAGTGTTAGTTCAAGTCACTAGGGTTAGACGCTAGGTTAGTTAGGGTTTCAAATTAAAGGTAGTTTGAAAGAGATTTAAAGCATAAACAAGCTCAAGATCAATCCTAGACTAGTGCCTTGGGTTAATGGAGTCAATTGAAGTGATACTAATGGTTTAGGAAGACTCAAACTTAAAGACAAGAGGTTTTAGGGTTTGATGGTGTTGCTATGGCAAGGCCATCAAATCTAAACCCTAAGAAGGAAAGACTTACCTAGGTGTAGCTAAAGCTAGGCCTAAAGCTTTCTCTC
>ML785412.1:373120-389206 GCA_009831015.1 Picea engelmannii
AGCAAAATCCAAATCCTAGTTGTAAACCTTCCAATGAATAAGAGCACCACTTGCCAAACAATAGCCTTCCAAGAAGTTGCGCCTCACTCCAAAAGAGAATAGAAACCAAGACAAAAGACTAGAAATGTATCTCTCAATGAGAGAAAGTTATGTTATGATAAAATGAAGAGGCAACGTCCCCTTCTTATATGATTCCATGACCTTTAATTAACAAAACAGGTCATTAAAACAACCGACAAGGCTGAAATTACATTATCCAATTAATTTGTCACTTTTACATGCTAAAATGCCAAAAATGAGCTAATAATGAGACGTCGGGCCCCTAAAGGGGAGACGTTGGCCTTGTTGGGGCATAATCATCATCCACTGAGCAAGACGTTGCCCCTCCTGGGGCTCCTGCAACCTGCCACACATGCCAAAGAAGCCCAGCACGCTGCCACATGTTCCAGAAATCGTCCAAGCTACCCTGGGTGGCGTCCTGATCATCAAGGTCAACGTCCCATCTGCAAGGGGCCGATCCCCATAGGCTAGGTCTCTACCAAAACGTCCAAATGAGGGCGTCCTTCTTCTTCTCTATGCAAGGGCTCATCACAACTCTGTCCTGCCTCTGCCATCCCAGCAGCCATCTAGTGGGCTCTTCAGCCCCATGGAGGTCCGAACTAATCATCTCTCCATGTGCACCGATCCTCTGGTACCTGTCTGCCGGGCATGGTCCTGCACATCAAAAACTACGCCCTCCATGGGCTCATTATTCCTAGACATCATAGCAATGTAAATCATATCTCATCATTAAATTTATCAAACGTATGCATGAAATCCCTAACAAATCATCTAATAGCTCTAAGACATTACACAGACCCACTATACAAGGCTAAGGTAACCAACAAGACCACCTATTGGGCTAATACCCACAGAAAATGGATAGTTCCCTCAAAGGATCATTCAAGCCATGTGTAATGTGGTGATATGGTTTTAGGGATGTCCAGTCATAGTCAGACCAAGGGTTGGTATTGTCTGTGGGTGCCTTTGTAGGAGGCGAGTTGTACCCGTCATGGATGCATTTTTTCCAAGCCCTTATTGCCTTATCTTTCTTTATTGCATTTTACTACAAGCCTTGACGAAGAGGACACTGCCTTGGCTTGGTGACCAGAGCTGACAGCGTTACCCACTAGTATCTTCACAGAAATGAGAGGGCTGGCTCGTGATGAGACCCCCCTTCCTTTGGCCATGCAACCAAAGGTCACTACCCTGGTTTGGTGACCAGATGGTGGCAATGTCATACCACTAAATACTTATGAACATAATGGGTTGGCTCGTGATGAGACCTCCCATCCTCTTGGTTAGGTCTTGCATTTATTTATTTCACTTTTTCTTAGGGTCCCTTAGTTTCTTATCGAGAGGCTTTTTATTGCCTTCTCGGGGATCCCCTGGGCGAACCATCTCTAGGTTTTATTTTTCCTATGGCTTTTATCTTTTACTAGCTACTTTTACCTCCTGGGCCTTTAGCCCCTTCTTCCCACAAGACTAGATGTACCCTGGAAGGTCATCCTAATGGCCAGACTAGGGGAATGGGATGGATGAGCGGGATATAAAATGGAAAAGTGATAAGATGTTGGGAGCGGACGATGGCTCTGCAAACCCCCCTTGGTGGCTAACCAAAACCCATGAATACCGGCTTGCTAAGTTTCCCCATCAATCACCCCAACAATGGTCAAGAGGATTAGTGTAAGATCCAAGCAGTCATCCGAAATGAAAGGAACCTAATGCATACATAAGAAGGTTATAATGATAAAATATGACACATACCATGATACCTCGGACCAATTACCTCATGGAGCAAGAGTCCTCTCTGATGCAAGTCCAGGTCGGTAGTGATGGAGGTCGGTACTGCTGACAGAACAAAGCTAGATGAGAAGAAGAAAGATGGGCCCTCCAGGGCCATGCTCAAGTCGCTCCTACTCTCGGTACTCCATGTCTAGGACCATGTGGGCCTCGAGACATGATCTCCTAGTTATCCCTAGATATCGGGGATAACAGGCCCCTCTGTTGCGACAACAAATTGCAATGTACAACAGGTAAAAAAAAAAATTCCATTAGGAATTTACAAATTGTTACAACATAATTCATAGCAACGCAAATCAACATGACATCGTAATTAAAGAGACACGTGATCAACACATAAACATTAATAGTGACACAGTTAAACACATCGCAATCAATTGAAGCTAAATACAAACCATGATCAACCATGTTACTGAATATTAAAATAACTACACATCGCAATCAATTGAAGCTAAATACAAATCATGATCAACCATGTTATTGAATATTAAAATAACTACCCACCCAACCTATCATGCATGGTTAGGACCTCTAGGACACATAAGCAACGCTCAAGCCCAGGATTCATCCGATTGATTTTGACTACTTACAGTCTCAGGGCTAGCGACTTTCATGAGGAACAAGGAGGTCTCTAAATCCCACTAATACAATCAAGTCGAAATTCAACAGATCAATCAATCAATCTTAACTATCAGTTGTTCATGGTGCAAGAGAATTTCTATTACAACATACATCAATTTAATAAACAAAATTGCCACCTCTGAAGCATTCCAACATTAGTCCAACTAAAATATCATATATCAATTTTATTAACGCAATTCCCAACTTAGAAGCATTCCACCAATGGTCCAATTAAAATAACATACAACAATTTATTAACGCAATTACCATCTATGACTACTTAACAATCAAGGAAGGATTTATGGATCGTTCTTACCAACAAGACATGATTACCATTTACATAAACAAATTCTACACCACACCCCTTTAATGTTACTCTAGCACATTAATTACATTATCATTATAGAAGAAATGACAGTGAGGAGCTAACCACTAATAATATATAAATCCTTCCATAAAGTAACACAATCCTCAACTAGGCCATATGACATACAAGGAAGTACAATAATTATGCCTTACTTAATCAACTTCAAACAATGGTTAAGTGCAATTGAGTATGACTATAAACATAAGGATAATAAAACCACGAAGGCATAGTATATTCTATAAGGTTCTGCTTCAAGTCATCATAAGGAATTTTCCAAGGTCAGGGTTAATAGGGTCGAGTACCCTTTCAAGTGTTCAAGTGTTTTTGTCAAGTAACCTCTACATAGCTCATCTATACCATCTTATTTATGGGAATCCCTTGAGGAAAACAAGAGAAAAGAAATTTAATTAAATCGATTAAAACACCAAAGGAGGCATGATTCTTCTTTAAGCGGGGAATAAGGGAAATTAATAATTTCCAATTCCAAAAGTAAGACCCCAAGATCACGCTTCAAGAGTATTGCTTAAAGGTCCTATGCTACTAATATTACCCTTCAAGAACTCAAGAAATCAATCATATTGAAGGGTTATGTAAGGATTCAATACCACGATGAGTACTCAATTAAACTTTAGAATCCAATCAAGTAAGAAAGGGAAATTCAACTACTTGCAATCCATTAATATAACAAGGGGGTCAACCACCTTGATCCTATAATACGAATTTGTGCACCCGCCTACCTATCCCTAGAAGGAATTTCAAGAAGGTCATAGTCTTTTATAACTGATTAATTAAAAAAATTAAGCTTATGCATCTCCATCAAAGATTCATGAAGGATCCAAGCCTTAATTTAATAATAAAGATAGTACATCAAAGTTAGTTCAAAGTAACACACGACTTGGTTGTCTCACAAGATGAGAAACTCAAAAATCCATGAGATAGCAGTTGATCCGGGATCTTTTCATCGTGACTTATAAAGAATTGCATTAAATGAGCATAAATTAAAGTGCACCATTAAAGAATGGAAATTTAGGAATGAAGAGATATAAGCATAAGAACTGAACACAAAAACTTAATAACAAAGTTCGTCCCTGGTGGACTATGTCTCCGAGTCCTGCTCTCAAATGGGTAGGCCCTTTTATTAGCTCAGTAAAAGAATTTAGCAAATACATGAATATATCTCATTCTGAAATCAAGCTGCACAAATAATGCTCATATCAGAAAACAAACATCACAATTGGATTTGTGGCGTCAAATTACCCAAAAATGATTGTCTTTGTGCTCCAATCTGACTCTGGCACTCCCAGGCCCAAAGGAAATCATGTCTCAGTTTATGTGCCCTCTGCACCAGCAATAGTGACAGTATCCACCTCGAAGTTCATGCTAGATTGTACAGTACGGTCGCGCACCCTTTTTTCTCCCTCGGGCTCTGGCTGAAACATGTTCTTAAGTATTAAACAGGGAGGATATGCCAAGGCACACCCCTTGGTGCGTTGGTTAGATTGGAGTTTTAAAGGCTTTGTTCCTAGTGAAGGTTTCAGGATCGAACCCGCCGAACTCTGTTTTTGACAGTGGTTATAATATGTTTATCCATGGTTAAACCCGTCGCTAAGTTTAGTATTCCTCCTAGCAATGTCGCCAATTATTACATAGATTTGGCGTGCCCCCCAGATTTGGTAAACCCGCCAAATATTTTTTTCAAACAAAATTTGCTCACGGGCTAACATTAGGCATTCTTGGGATGCCACATGTCACCCTCTGGTTGGGCCATGTGGCACCTGCTGATTCACCTGTTCACATGCTGACATGACTCACCCTATCATCGTTGTACTGACATGTGGCACTTCTTGGGTGGTGCCACGTGGCACTTTCCTATTGGTCCATATGGACCCCTAAAAAGTCCACTGGTGGGTGACACGTGGTAGACTGGGGTGTTTCCATGTGGAATGTTGACGTCATCATCCATACGATGATGTCACCCTACCATGTCAGCTGCTGATGTCATGCTAAAGTCAGCAGTACGGACACTGATGTGTCCCTTACTAACTAATCTTGGTTGACCGCATCTTTGACCATCAATATCTTTCAAACCGTAACTTTGTTTGACAAGTCATTTGCGCCGTTAGAAATCTTGTGACGCACTCTTCGCGATCATGTTGTTTTCACTGAGTTTTGGGAACTTTGAATTTTTTTCCTTTCTCTGTCTGCTGGAGCCATTCTAAGCGTTTTGAGATGCCTCTATGAGTTATGATTTATTCTTATCCTTCTATGGATCCTTTTTGGATCACGCCTTCCCACTGAGAGATTTTTGGACCACCAAAAGCTTTCATCAATCCGCTGGTAAGTGAGGGAATAGTTCCCTCACTTTGTCCTTCTCAATCCACTTTGCTTTGCTTGGATGGGTGCCTTTTAAGCCCACTCGAAGATAATCAACATCACCCATGTGTGAAGTCCTCGTCCTCATCCTCCTGTCCAGTATTATATCTTCCTATAAATCATCCAAGTACTCAGGTGAAAACTCATCAACTGATGGAATTGAAACTTCCTCATCTTGATCCATGATCATGGGAGGCTCAAAAAGCATCAAGTTCTCAACATTCACAACTGAGTAAATCTACATATAAGGCGGAAGATCTAAATGAAAATCATTGGTACCACTTTTCTCTAAGATAGTGAAGGGTCCATAACAAATGGGCTTAAGTTTCTTGTCTTCACCCTTCAATCTCTCCTTGTTGATGTGAAGCCATACTTGGTCTCCAACCTAGAACTGATGATCAACCATGTGCTTGTCGTGACAAGCCTTATATTGTGATTGACTCTTCTCCAATTGTTCCCTGACTTCCTGGTGTATCTGTTGAATCCTCTGGATGAATTTTTGAGCTCTTTCCTCTGTTCGCTCTCTGTTTACATTGGCATCTCTCCTGTACATCAAGTCCAAAGGAACCTTTGGTAAGTACCCAAAACATGTCTCGAAAGGTGAACTCTGTGTGGAGGAATGTAGAGCTTAGTTGTATGCATGTTGTACATAGGGTATATGTCCATCCCATACCTTGGGATGCTTGTTGCAGTAGCCTTGAAGCAATAGTACCATTGTTCAGTTTACCACCTATGTATGTCCTTCGGTCTGTGGATAGAAAGTAGTTCTCCTCTTTAATTTAGTGTCCATCATCTTCCATAAACTAGTCCAAAATTCCCCAAGTAATCAAGTATCTCGATCCGAGACGATAGATGTGAGTAATACAAAGTGAACCCAAACATGCTGAAAGAAGAGATTAGCATTCTTCTCAACAATGATCTATTTTTTACAAGGCATCAAGATACACATCTTGTTGAACCTATCCACTACCACATACAAATAATCATGACCCCCTTTGGTCATTGGTAAACCACCTTCAAAATCCATGGAAATGCTTTCCCATGGATGGGATGGAATAGGAAGTGGTGAGTATAGCCCCAATTTTCTATTAGTGGTCTTACAAGTAGAACACATCACACGCCCCTTAGTTACAATTGCTTTCATTTGAGGTCAGTAACAAAACCTCTGTAAATGAGCCATAGTTTTTCCTACCCCAAAATTCCCAGACACAAGAGAAGTATGAGCTTCTCGTATTACATGGACTCGTTCACTTGTAGGAATACATATCTTTCCAAGATGGTAAAGTAACTTCCCCTGCAGACAATAGTTCTCTACCTGTGCACCAAGGGTTAGCTTCGTATATACTTCTTTAAAATATTCATCGATGGCATATTTTTCTATATAGCTATCATGAGATAAAGAAGCATTCTTCAAAATGATTGAAGCAGCAATAGGAGGTCTAGAAAGCATATCAAATACCTTGTTACTTGTACCCTTTTTGTATTTGATTACCAAGTGAAACTGTTGTAGAAAACCCATCCACCTATAGTGTCGATATTGTTGCAATTTGGTCTATGCTTGAAGATACTGTAAGGGTAGGTGATCTGTATGTATAATGGTTTCCTTCCCTAACAAGTAGTGCTTCCATTTCTTTACACTCTGGACTAATGCATACAAATATTTATCATATGTAGAATAGTTAACAACAACTTGGTTAAAATTTTCAGAGTGGTAACAGATAGGATTATGATATTGTGTTAGTACTACACCCATGGCGTATCCACTGGCATCTGACTCGATCTCAAAAGGTTGTTGAATATTCGATAGTGCCAATATTGGTGCGGTACTGATTTTTCCCTTCAACGTGTCGAAATCTTTGTGTTTCTTTCCTTCCCACTGAAAAGTGTTCTTCACACTAGTTAAGGCATGTAGAGGAGATGCTATGAAGGAGAAGTTGGGAATGAATCTCCTTCAATACTGGACTGCACCTAAGAAACTTTGAACTTTGGTTACACTTTTCGGCTCAAGCCAATATACAATTACATCAATTTTGGAAGGGTCAATTGTCAATTGTCCTCCTCCTACAATATGACCTAAGTCAACAAGTGCAGTCTTGTCAAATTCACATTTAGAAAATTTTACATACATCTTTTCCCTTTGCAAAGTATCCAATAATTGATTTACATGCCTCACATACTCATCCCATGTCCCACTAAAAACAAGAATGTCATCTAAATATACAATCACAAAGTCATCTATGAAAGGCCTGAATACATCATTCATCACACGCATGAAAGTTTTCGGAGCATTACAAAGCCCAAACGGCATAACCAACCACTCAAACAATCCTTGTTTGGTTTTAAAGGCAGTTTTTCATGCATCCTGTTATGTGACTCTGATTTGATGATATCCATTGCGCAAGTCCAACTTAGTGAAATAGGCATCATTCTTTAATTGATCAAGTAAATCATTTATGAGAGGAAGAGGGTATCGATTTTTCACCGTGATTTTATTTAAGGCCCGATAATCGACACACATTCGCCATGTGCCATCCTTCTTTGGCACCATCACGATCGGAGAACCACAAGGAGATGAACTGGACCTGATGACTCCTTGATAAAATAAGCCTTGTACCTGCTTCTTGATCTTTATCATCTCCACAACTGACATCTTGTACATGCCCACATTAGGCAATGGAGAATCTTGCTAAAGATGTATCTCATGTTGGATTTCCCTCTTATGAGGTAATCCAGTTGGTTCCTGAAAAATATCATCATACTTAGCAACAATATCAATTAATTCTTTTTTATGAGATGGATCACACCCTTGGAAAGCGTTGGATGTCTCGACATCTTTGTCTCTGACAACCATGAGTACATATCTCTTATTAGTGTTTATGAGTCTTTCCATTTTCCCTACACTAACAAGTGTTGTATTTACCCTCATGTCGTGAGCTCTAACAATATATTCCACTTATCCCTTAGTAAGGTGGTATTTGTTCTCATGTCGAAAGAAGATTGCTTTTCTATCATAAAGATAAGAACTTCCCAACACTATACCACATATATCAAGTGGTACAACATCCAAATCAACTTCATTAATCAATTTTGAAGCAATAGAAAATCTTATCCTACATTGTTTGGTGACATTAAGTTTTTCTTTGTCGCATACCCAACCAACAGGATAAGGTTTCAGATGTGGTTTTGTTTCAAGACCCAATTTTTTGAGAAGTGCTTCAGATATTAAGTTTACTTGGGAACCTGATTCAAATAATGTATCTATCTTAGTATTCTTAGATACAACTCTTATGTGAAATAACTCATTCCTCTTCCATTCATCAACATGAGATTCATCATTGGAACTATAACTAGCATGAAGAGATTCTTTACCCTGTACTCCAATCGCTGTGATTTTTCCTTCATCTCTTGAATTGGAACCAAGATCTTGTTGTACTATGGCAAATGTCTTTGTCTTCCCCTTTCCACCGAACTGTTTTGGTTTATTTTATGGATGCAGTTTCCAACAACGTTCTTCATCGTGATCACTCTTCTTGCAATGAGTGAAAGATGGTTTTCCTCCTTCTCTCGTCACTTTAGCGGTCTTCTTGTACTTCCTTTTAAACTTCTTAAAAGTCTTATGTGGGAAATTGGAAGGTTTCTTTGTGGGATATTCTTTAACATGTTTCCCCATGTTCTCAACGTGAGTGGCTTGCACATAAACTTCGTCAAGACTAGTGGTGTTAAACAAGAGAAAAGTATGACGAATAAAATTGTGAAGTGTGCCAATATACTTCATTAAAGTTTCATAAGAATCCAAAGGAATATTCAATGCTAGAGCTTTCTTCCTAAGTTTTTCTGTGAAACTTTGTACAGTTTGTCCTTTACTTTGCTTTAAGGATTGCTATTCCATCATTGCTTTATGTAAATAACCTAATGGATAAAATTTCTTCCTGATCGCTGATTTAAATTCCGACCATGAGGAAATAATCTTACCAAACTTACTTATGTCCTGAATCTTTCTCTCCCACCATACGAGAGCAGTGCCTTCCAACCAAAGAGAAGCCACTTGAACTTTAACTTCCTCTTCATCAATATGTTGGACACGGAAATACACTTCAACCTGTCAGATCCAATTATCTAACTTTTTAGGATTAACATCTCCATTAAACATAGGTAAAGCAAATTTTACATCAAGCTTTAATAATGGTTTTTTAAAAGAGGCCTTATGGCTAGAATGATGAGAATGATGAGAATGCTCAGAGGAAGAAGAACTAGAAATCAAAGGTGAAGATGGAGGCTCGGGAGGATCTCCTCCAGCCCCTTGGTTTACCGAAGCATCATCATCTACATGTGATTCCTTTTTCTTCCCTTTCTTCTTCATCCTCTTCTCGTAATCTCCATACATTTGCTCGACCATTTCTGACATGCGATAAAAGACCATGTGAAAGTTTTTCTCCTGTTCATCACGCTTGTCCTCTTCTGTCGTTTTCTTCCTTCTAGATACATGACCAAATTTGGGATTAAAAGTATTTAAAGTTCCTTCACCCTACTTATGCTTGGCCCAAGTAATCATTCACACTCAACAATTCAATTCAAAGATGAATGATCTAATACCAACATGATCCAAGATCTTTTCATCGTGACTTGTAAAGAATTGCAGTAAATGAGCATAAATTAAAGTGCACCATTAAAGAAGGGAAATTTAGAAATGAAGAGACATAAGCATCAGATATGAATACAAAAAATTGATAATGGAGTTCATCCCTGGTTTACTACGTCTCTGAGTCATGCTCTCAAATGGGTAGGCTCTTTTATTAACTCAGTAAGAGAATTTGGCAAATACATGAATATATCTCATTCTAAAATAAACCTGTAGAAATAATGCTCAGATCAGAAAACAAACATCACCATTGGATTCATGGCATCGAATTACCCAAAAATTGTTGTCTCCATGCTCTGATCTCACTCGGGCACTCCCAGGCCTAAAGGAAATCTTGTCTTGGTTTTCGTGCCCTTTACACCAGCAATAATGACAACATCCATATCGAAGTTCATGCCGAATTGTACAGTACAGTCGCGTGCCCTTTTTTTTTCCCCGGGCTATGGTTGAAACATGTTCTTAAGTATTAAACGGGGTGGATATTCCAAGGTACACCCCTTGGCGCATTGGTTAGAGAAGAGTTTTAAAGGCTTTGTTCCTGGTAGAGGTTCTGAGGTCGAACCCGCCGGACTCCATTTTTGGCAGTGGTTATAATATGTTTAGTTGTGGTTAAACCTGTCGTTAAGTTTAGCGGTCCGCCTAGTAATGTCGCCAATGATTACATAGATTTGGTGTGGCCTGCTAGATTTTGTAGACCCACCAATTCTTTTTTTTAAACAAAATTTGTTCACGAGCTAACATTGGGTATTCTCGGGATACCACGTGTCTCCCTATGGTTGGGCCATGTGGCGCCTGCTGATTCACCTACTCACATGTTGACATGGGTCACCCTGTCACTGTCGTACTGACATGTGGTGCTTCCTAGGTGGTGCCACATGGCACTTTCCTATTGGTCCATATGGACCCTTGAAAAGTCCATTGGTGGGTGACACATGGCACCCTGGGGTGCTGCCACATGGCATGATGACATAATCATCTGTACAATGACGTCACCCTTCCATGTCAGTTGTTGACGTCATTTTGATGTCAACAGTACAGACGTTGATGTGTCCCCTGCTGACTGGTCCTGGCTGACCACATCTTTGACCGTGAATATATTTCAAATTGTAACTCTGTTTGATGAGTCATTTGCATCGTTAGAAATCTTGTGATCCACTCTTCCCGATCATCTCGTTTCACTGATTTTTGGGAACTCTGAATTTTTTTCCTTTCTCTTTCTGTTAGAGCCAATCTGAGCGTTCTGAGTTGCCTATGTGAGTTCTGATTTATTTTTGCCTTATCTGGATCCTTTTTGGATCAGCGGTGCAATTTTCTTTTTGATGGTTGGGCTAACTAAGGAGGTCTTTCTACGCTTAANGCCCTGCCAACTTAGATAAATGAACAGGAATAAACTGTAGAAGAGAATCATTATCCCAGTCATTTTCATCCTCAATTAAATTTTTTGCAGCATGGATAAATCTGTCGGCATTCAAATAATGAATTCATTGTAGCAGGAATAAATTCGTTGGCATTCCCAAATGAATTCATTGCAGCAGGATAAATATGTTGGCATTCAAATAATGAATTCACTACAACGGGGATAAATTCGTGGGCATTCTCAATGAATTCGTTGCAGCAGGATAAATCTGTGGGCATTCAAAGAATAAACTCGCTGCAGCAAGGAGAAAATCTATGGGAATTCTAAGGAGAAATTTGTTGCAGCAAGGAGAAATCTATGGGATTTCAAGGAGAAACTCATTGCAGTAAGGAGAAATATGTGGGAAATTAAAGAAGAAACTTGTTGCAACAAGGATAAATATATGTGCATTCAAGGAGAAACTCGTTGTAGCAAGGAGAAATATGTGGGAAATCAAAGAAGAAACTCGTTGCAGCAAGGAGAAATCCATGGGAATTCGAGGAGTAAATTTGCGGCAGCAAGAAAAAATCCGTGGGCATTCAAATAAGAAACTCATTGCAGCAAGGAGAAATATGTGGGCATTCAAGGAGTAAATGTGTTGCAGCAGGGAGATGATATTTGTGGTAACTCGCTACAGGATATGGATCTCATCAATCACAGGAAGAGGATCTATGTCAATGGAAGATTAAGGACAAGGGTGCACTGGCACAAAGAGGCCTTCTAAAGTCTGTGTGGGTGTGCGTTTTGCATAGAGTGGCGAGTGAACTGGCAGGAGTAGAATCGATGCTTCTAAGAAAACAATAATATAACTTTGAATTGGCCTAGAGATTCACATCCTAAACGACTTATCTATAACCTTTAAAGGGGACAAGAAAACCTGCAAGGGATTCTGAGGACTAAACGAACAATGTGCAATTCAAAACAGAGTGTCCACCTCAAGGGAGACGGATCCACAGTTATCCAGAGTTGTGCATATCAATAATAGGCAATTTAGGTGACATACAAGTATGAAGAAGTTACTATAAGACTGATCTATTCATAACAATAAAAATTCAAGGAGGGATGTATGGCAGTTTAAAATATTTGCGCAATGCTAACACAATATATAATTTATGGAGTAGTGATTAGATAGGAACATCTCTATTTATTTCCATAGTAAGGACTTCGACAGCCATGTATTATAAACCAACTAAAATCGTTACAATATTGTATCCAAGGAGATCATTGTCATTGTTGACACAATTTACCATTATTTATAAAAACTTGATTATATAAATAAATCCAAATGCAATTAAAAATTCCATAAATACCATAATCGACGACGAATATGGGCTTGGAGATGATCCTCAAAAACTGGCGTTCCTTCGGACCTCCTTCTTTCTAATCATTGAGACTTCATCGGTACCTCCCAGCCAATGCTAGGAGTACTCTTCTTTCCCCTTATCCCCCTGAGCCACAAAGGGGCCACGCATACACACAACCAGAAATCCTCTAGCTCCCATCTTGCCTCACAAGATAGAGCCACCACTCTCTCTCAAGATGGGTATCCCAACTCTCACAAGTAAAACCAGTGAAAATTTTTGCATATAAATTTACCCATAACCAGTGTGATCTATTTCTCATCTAGGCCATTTGTTTTATAGAACTTCTCCATGACACATCCCCACCTCCACAATTAATTTTCTTTTTAATTAAATAATTTTTAATTATTTCCCCCTTACACTTGTCATCCTCTCCCCCAAGTTGCACAAGTATTTCCACAGTTTCTTTTAATAAAATTCAATTTCACTCACCCTTCCTAAAAGCACTCCTTAAATCACTCCTAGTTGTCTCTTTATTCCCCTTATTTCCAATTAATGATTGACACCTTACTAAATCTGAGTTGAGTTAAAATAGGATTCTTCTCCTAGTTAAACTAGTGTTAACTAGACTCTAGATACCTTTCTATGTGTACACATTCTTTCAGCTTTATTCCATTCTTACCTTAAATTCCAATTTGGTAATTTCTTGCACATGTGTATTAAATCGATCTTTAGGTTTATTTTATTTTTCTTAATTTCTTAAATTGATTTGCTTCATCCCCTCATTATTTAATTTATAATTTAGTTTTAGTCTTCTTACTAACTTAGACTTAGGCTTAATTTTTTGAATAGGCTTAGACTTTCACTTGGGATTTACAATTAACAATTTCAATCCTTAATTAATTAATTAAATACATAAATGTTTAAATATTTTACAAGGTTTGATTATTCGTTCAAGGTTTTCTAGGCCACCTAGATTCTTTTGACTCAAGTTTTATTTCCGCAACGTGCCCTTCAAGACGCACTCTGTGCTCCAAGGGTTTCACTCACATTTTGACTAGTTTTGGTAGTTTTCCAACCCCTGGAGTCAGCACTCAATTCGGGTGACCTTGTGAGATACAAAGGGATTCTAAGGAATAAGGACACTGCCTTGTTGTGTGCCCCTTAGAAATCTTCATGAGCGACTTTCTCAGTCTTCCCTCACGGCATCGTGGACCTCTCGAACTAGGTAATTTTTAACCTACAATTTGAGCCACGATGAGAGTGCTAGTAGGTTGTGACAGGGATGCTGCCACATCTCTCCCTCAATATCTGGTCTATGTGCATGACCCCTTTACTCCTTATGTGAGTCAGATTAGCAAGCAATCGTCAGCCTGCATCCATCAACGAAACATTGTCAATGATCCATATACAAAATCATACTATAATCAATCATATGTCACATATGCATAAATGAAATACTCAAACCAATACAATCCACTCCTTGACTCAATCTAGAGTCCAAGGAGGTCCATTGATGCCTTCAACATCCACAATTTGTCTAGTGTCTTGCACACTCGGGGAAACTCAACAATAACATCTGTCAATACATATATATCAAATAACATAAAATCATAATCCATCAACATCATCATAAGAATTTATAAGTGAAATAAATAACCATGTACTATAATCGGATCACTTGCACACAAGTGTCCTCAAAGAATAAGTCAATAACAGGTGCTCGCAAGAGCAGGATGTTACATAAACCCCCTCTTGTTTTAAACTTCGTTTTGAAGTTGTAGAGTATTTAAAATGTAGTAATAAAAGTATTTGACAATATCTATATTTATAATCTATCAAATAAGTAAGGAAACCGATGGCGCATATCATATGCGTCCTCCCAAGTAGTTGAGTGTGGACTATACTTGTCCCACTGGACCTTGACCTAATCAACCATTCAACGTCGTATCTCTCGAATGTGATAGTCCAAAATACAGATTGGCTCCGTTGTGAGCGCACCCTCATCCAACACCTACAAGGAGCTCATGTCAATCACATGTGTAGGATCACTAACATAATGTCTCAAAACAGATACATGAAAAACATCGTGCATATACCTCAAAGAATCAGGGAAGGCTAGTCGATAGGCCACAGGTCCTTTCTTTTACACAACTTTGAAAGGTCCCACAAACCTAGGAGAGAGTTTATCTCCCTTCACAACTTGATCAAATTCTCATGCAGTTTCACCTGTAGGAAAACTCAGTTGCTAAATTCATAATTGCAGTCATTGTGATGTGCATTAGCATAACTCTTCTGCCAGTCGTGCGCTTCTTTAATCCTTTATCTTATTGTTTTCATTTGTTCTTCCATTTCTTGGATCACTTCTAGTCCTACCAGGACCCTATCCTTAAGTCGATCCCAGCTCAATGGCGTCCGACACGGTCGCCCGTGAATAAACTCAAATGGTGCCATATTAATGGTACTTTGATAGTTGTTGTTGTATGCAAACTCTCTAGTGGCAAGAACTCTTCCCAACGCTTATGTTGGTCCATCACATACATACACAACATATCTTCCAAAATTTGGTTCGTTCTTTCTGTCTGCACGTCTGTCTCAGGGTGATATGATGTACTAAAGTTCAGTTGTTTTCCCAAGGCCTCTTGGAAACTAGTCCAAAATCATCTGGTAAACATCGATCCATGATTGAATATAATCTTTTTTGGCACGCCATGTATTCTCACAATCTCACTGATAAAAAATCTCACTATGTCTAGCGCTTGATACGTCGTGCGCACAGGAATAAAATGTGCACTCTTCATCATAGTGTCAACTACCACAAAAATTGAGTCGTGTCTCCTTGTCTTCGGTGGAAATCCAACAATAAATTCCATCGAAATGACCTCCCATTTCGATTTTGGAATAGTGTGTGGCTATAGTAATCCTATCGGATGTCTATATTCAGCTTTCACTTACTGACATTCCATACATCTCGCCATGTAGCTAACCATGTCTTATTTCATTCCTTTCCAGAAGAATGCAGGCTTAAGGTCTTCCCTCATCTTCATGACTCCTGGATGAGCCATGTACACTTATCTATGAGCTTCGCTTAATATCAAACTTCTCAATTTTTCGTCAGGTGGTACGTAAATCCAGTTATTATACCTCATCAATCTGTCGTTTTCGAATGTATAACCTTCAAATTTTGGTACCATCATGGTGTCTTATCTGATATTTTTCTTAACCTCTTTATACCAGTCATCGTCAAACTGTATAGTTAGAATCCTTTCTCGAAGCTTCATCCGAAGAGGTATCACCGAGAATACGTGTGGTCTCTGACTCAATGCATCTTCCACTCTGTTTACCATTCCTTTAATGTAAGTAATCTCAAAATCGTATTTGTTAGGTAATTTTGACCAACATCTTTGTCGCACGTTCAAGTCACTCTGCGTAAATATGTGTTGCAATCCACAGTGATTTTTTTTTAGTTCGAATTTCCTTCCAATAAGATAGTGTCTCCACACTCTCAAGTCATATACAATGGCCAATAACTCCAAATCATGTGTTG
>ML785412.1:410600-436937 GCA_009831015.1 Picea engelmannii
TTTGTTGTAGATTAAATATTGAATAGTAGAATTCAATTATTTTGTAAATTGAATTTTGATCCCAAAAAACATTAAATTGATTTGTGTTCACACTCAAGCCAAAGATAACCTAATACCATGTTCCATATTTGACATATGCATGGGAAGCCACTCAATGTTTTTGAAGAAGATGTTCTAGTATTATATGGTTCGGCTTCTATCACAACATTCAATTCACCACCAAAAAACCAGGTTCTACGTGTTGATCTTGTTGACATGTATGGCCAAATTACAATAACTATAGACATTAGTGACAAGCTCATATCTCATTTTATGTGACGTTTTTCCCTTGGTAGCAGTGTTTGTATAATAGGTTTCGAGATCATATATATATGGAAGAGGAGATGCTAGTTGTTGTATTGCATTGACTTCAACCTCTATAAGTGGAAAAATACCATTGGTTTGTATTGAATGTAGGTTCACTCCACATAGTAAAATTAATGGATTTTTGGAAGCAAATCAAGACTATTCAGTTGGTAGTTTTGTAGCAATTGTTTCATCATGTTGCCAAATAAATCGTTAATATGAAATGTACGTCAAAGATGGTGAAACAACACATGACACTGCCATAATATGCATTGCAATCCAAACATCCTTTTTATTTTATTTTCTAAATTACAAGTTGTTTTTTTTTGCATATTTCATATTTACATGTATATTTAATCATAAACATTTACATTTTTGCAATGTTTATTAGGTGCACTTGAATTACCATTACAAAAAAACATACTTTGAAATGCAACAACTTATAGCAAGAGGGAAAATATCCATGTTACTTTCAAAAACATGGTTAGGAGTGGCACAAAGGGATTGTTCAATATACGAACAGGTCTCTTTAGTTTCCTTGAGCCACTGAATGATGATTCTACAAAATCTTATTTACAAACTCTTGCAAAAACAAATGTTCAAGCAAGTCTTTAGTCACATGCTTACTTTTGAAACATAATTACTTTTACTATTGATTTCTTATGTTTTTTTAGATTTTGATCATAGACTAATAAAGAGCTTATGACCAAAAAAAAACCATTACAAATCACCGGAGTGCTCAAACCAACTGATGTCTTTTTACTTTCATTCAAGCCATTTTGCAATGAATGTACAAACAACTTATTATAACATTGGAGTTTCCAATAGACAACATGTTATATTGCACAAAATGTGCCCATAAAATATCATATTCATATGAGCACAATTTACATTGTACAGTTCACAAAACAGATGACAAGATCAATTGCACTATGCCAACAAAAATTCTCCAACAACTCTTCCTCAAACTTGTTCAGATACCATATGCACAATACAAACAAAACATTTCAGAAATTGTTTTCTTCTTATAGGGGTTATCCATAAATAGAACTTTTACAATTACAATGGATAACATTATTGTTGATGTCAAAAACATTTGACATATTTTCATATTTCCATGTAAGTATGCTTACACCCTGGATGGAGTTCTTACTTGATATAAAACCTAGACAGATGGAACTGCCTTCAAAATCCACTTGGAGGCTCATTTCTTCGCGTTTCTACATGCCTTATTTGCCTTGTCATGTCCTAATCGAGACATTTACTTGCCCCATTCCCAGAAGTGTGGGAGAATCGGATCACAATGGATCGTCAGTACTATGGCTCTAAATGGCAATTACTTCCACTTTACTCTTGTCATGATAGCTCTAACTCCTCTCCCTTCATCTCGAATTTCGCATTTGGTCTTTGTAGAAATTGGGATGCATACATTTGTTCCTATAGCTTCTGCTCGATAACTTGTGGTTTGTTATCTGACCAACGTTGTCAGGAATATTATCTCCCACCCTACCAATTCGATGCCCCGTCTTCGAATTCGTGGGCGCTCTCGCATGGAAAGATTTTCGAGAAGGAGAATGGCTCGACCTCTGGATGTTGCAGATTCTTCATCAATTTCTCTAGACAAAGGCATTGCATCTTCTCCAATTTGCACAGATAGTAATTTGCTACATGGGAAGGAAGAGGTATCATATTGGGTTTGTAAAGTTGAATGGAAAGAGGATCCATAGGTGGAAAAGGGTGAAAGTAGTCACAAGTGCCCCTCTCCTCGAGATACCACTACAAAAGACAATTATTTTGTACTTGGTGGTGCCCAGAACACTCCTTCTGGTGCAGTGGATATCCCCATGGTTGAGTGCTCTTTTGCAAGCGCTCTTGGCCATCTGACTCAATTGGTCTTCGAAATTCGTCAAGACATAGCAGATCTAAAGTTCAACTAGGAATTAATGAATCAACATCTTTCTTAGTTGATATCCTTGCACACCAACGATGATCCCAAGTGTCCATCCTCTGGAATATCAGCTTAGGACACCATGTTGTTGCGAGTCTCGGTTCCCCTTTTGTGGAGTGAGCAGTTTCCTCTATCCGAATGCCCAGGTTCTTGCAAATGATCTTTGATGGATGTAGTTATTGGCACTATCTTTGTTTTTGTCTGCATATTTCAATCTTTAGTAAAATTTATGATAGAATAGGTCTTTTAAGGGACATAGACATGATCTTATCTTATCAATTATATAATTTTTTGAATATTGGGGATCATCTTTGGTCTGGGCATCAGTTATGCTAGGTTGGTTTCCTGTCAAGGAAACCCAGGCATCAACAAAGACTTTGTTTGCATGTAAATTTTGACAACAGGTAATACAATCTTCTTACTTTAAAAAAATTGTAAGTATGCTTACATTATACAACTATGAAAAGCAAAATAGTTTTGTGGAATTTATTTTCAAAATCTCTTTACAAAACTTACTTCTAATGTGCTTCATTACTCTCTTGACTTTTGCAAATAATGTGTGGCACTTGAAAAAAAAACTACATTTGCAAAGAAAAAAAATGTTGTGAAAAAATCTTAGATAATAACTACAATATCAAACTTGCATAACAAGTCGAAGAATATAAATTTACATATTTTTAAATCATGTCCATTAAAAAATTAGAATTATATATCTTTAAAGAAAAACTTACATATAAAATACTTCAAAAACTCAAATCTAGTTAAAAATGTTTTGAAATTTTTGAAATAAAACAAGCATTTGCGATAAGACATCTAGTGACATTCTTATTTGTAGTATATATGTCTTAATCTACCATCTCAGATTTCTTTTAGCTTTGTAATTAATGAATACTTTGTATCAATGTTAGTTAATACAAGGGTTTTTCAATTGTTTCTTTCACTTATTTCTCTTAAAAAGGAGTAATCACTATAAGTGACATGGTCCTCTAATAGAAATTGTAAATGGATATTGGAAGATAGATTATTTCCAAAGAAAAGGAAAAGTTTTGATTTGAATTGATGTCGAGAGTTAAATGATCAATAAAAAGTATTAAAATATGTAGCCATCTTTTTCTTAACATTATAAGAAAATAACATTTGTTATTAACGTATTTTATATACTTTCATAACATACTTAGCTTCTTTTGTTCTCTTGCTTTCAATCCTGCTCTAAATTGATGGAGTTAATTAACATGTTTCTGTTCTTCGTTTTTCAATCTCAATCCAAACTTTTGTAGAGGATTTAATTTAACATCAATGATAATATTTAAAAATGCAATATATGCTTGATGTGTTTTTTTTTTACTTTATAAGAAAATAAGAATTATTTATTTCTAACCATTTATTGATGTCCATTAAATAATTATCACATTAAAACATTTTTAAAAGATAAATATAAACAACTTTCTACTAATTTGTTTTTTTTTATTTTCATTATATATTTTTTTATATATATTTTTAATTGTATATTTATTTTTCCTCAAAATGGGAGAATATATTTTCCACTTAAAAGTATGTTTCATCTCATTCTCACTAGTAATTTGTTTTAAAAAATGTTCTTAAAGGTTTCATATACTTTTCTGACATCAATGGGACTTCGTGTGAGATTCTCCATTTCCTGCATTGATAAACGATGTGGACTTCACAATTATTTCATTGTCACATAAATTATTTGAACTTTGTAATGCTTCCGGCTTTTAATTATCACCTAACCACACCTTTTCATTATTTTAATGTGATGCTAAATTATCATTAATACAAAATAATAACTATGGCATATTATTGATTAAATATCACTAATAAGTAGTAATGTACTAGAAAGGATTTTTGTGCTTAAATAAAGATGTAAAGAATTATATTAATTAAAATTAGAATTTATATATGTTATTCTATTTTATTGAGGGTTTGGATTTCAATTTTTAGTTATTAAAAAAGTTTGATTTGAAGTTTAAGGTTTAATTTTTTATTTTTTAAATTAAATTTAAATAAAAAATTCCAATTATGATTTATAAATAATTGTATTATTGTATATATTTCTAAATATAATATATATATTTATATTTATTGTTTTATAGATCTATATCCATGACATAGCATCACACTCTTCTATTTATGCCTTTTTTTCTTACTTTTGATTGTAGTCTAACCAATCACTCGATTAGGAGTTGTTGGAGTTTTTATCACTAATAAATGTTTTTCCTTATTCATTGGAGCCAGAAAGTTTAGGTTACTATTTTGATTCAAAGAATCTAGCTCATGCCTCATTTTCCCCTTCTTAGAAGATTCTTCTTATAATGAGATCAGTAGGAGCAGATGTAACTTCCCCCAAACCAACTGAGTGTTGAAGTTTGAGTAGCTTCGGAAGATATTATTATATTGTATTTGATCAAGACAAAACCCTAAAGAATAATATGATATTATATTTGTTAAGTCGACCCTTTTGTTCCTTTGTAAAAGTCGGCTCTATTGTGCCTTGACAAGTCAATTGTAAATAAGAAAGATAAAGTGGACAAGTCCACCCTGACCTAATTTCTAAGGGGCACAACTTGTATTTATAAGAGGCTAGGCCCCTCACTTGAAGAACACGCACAATAATCTCTCTCACACAGAAAAGTGTCCAAGTCTGAGAGAATGACGCAGCTAAAAAGGAGGGGTGACGCAGCTACATAGAAAGGGTGTCCTGGTGAAGGGTTTTGGTTATCTAGTGGAGGACTATCTTGGTCTAGTGGTGCGCTACTCTATTCTGGTTAGGGTTTCTGGTGGGTCTTTTGTTTTGGTGAGATCTCTCTTGAGAGAGACATTGTACCTTTTGAAGAATTTATATTGAAGAATCTTTGTTGGGTTTTCTCCCCCATGAGGGTTTCCCAGGATAAATCTTGTGTATGTTGTGGATGTATTTCTTTCAATGATCCTTATGCATGCAGTTATTGTTTTAATAGTCTAAAGTTAAATAATACAGAACACGCTTAATTGTTTAAGAAGAATTTTAACATGGTATCAGAGCAGGCCTGAAAGAATCCATTTGCATAATTTAGAAGAGCTTGTTGGGGAAACTAAGAGCATAGGAAAGCTCACCTAACCCTAGTGCACCTCTCCCTGGGTTTAGATTCTCAATTTGATGAATTTTTGAAAAATGCAACTGGTGTTGCAATTGTTGCAGCTAACTGCAACTGTACAAAAACCTAGAAGGTGATTTCACCCACTTTCTGGAGGATGCTGGTCAAAGTAAGGCTACCAAGAAGTTTGCCTAAGGAGGGTGCACCTTTCCCTCGGAGCAAAATTCCAAAATTTACATTTTTAAAAATTAGGGTTTCCTCATAAACCCTAGTTCAAGACATCTTGGAAGCTATAGAATTGAAGTTGGAACTGATCACCCCGGCATAGTACACTCTGGTAAGTACAAAATGTTTTCTTGAAAAGATTTTATTTTTTTCTTATTGTATTGTTCAAGCATAGGATGGCACCCAGTACCAATATTGATGAGAAGTTTGAAGGTGTTGATAACTTCTGAGCATGGAAGTACAGGGTGATGCTCATTCTAGAAGAGAATGATCTAGAAGATTTCATAAAAGAAGAGGTTCCATAACCTAATGAAGATGAGGCCAAATCAAAGTACAAACAGAACATAGTGAAGGTGAAGAGAATCATTGTTAATTCTATCAAGGATCATTTGACCGCCCATGTCTCATCATTAGAAACTCCCAAGCAAATGTTTGATGCCTTATCCTGATTGTATGAAGGCAAGAACATCAACCGAAAGATGACCTTGAGAACACAACTCGAGAATGTGAAGATGCAAAGTTCAGAAACTATCCAATCATACTTCACAAGAGTGACTCAAATCAAAGAACAACTTGAAGCCATTGGAGACACAATCGAAGAAGCTAAGTTGGAGATGAATACATTGAATGGTTTCCCCGGATCTTGGGAATCATTCATTCAGGGTATATGTTCAAGAAGAAGGATAACAAGGTTTAGAAGACTATGGGAGGATTGTACTTAGGAACAAGCTAGATTGGCAGTAAGAGAAGAGAAACTAGATGATGAAGAAAATCAATCCCTAGTAGCACATACCAGAAAAGGAAAGAGTAAGAAGGAAGGTCACTCACATAAGAAACCTCATGGATTACAAAAGACTCACAAGTTCAAGAAGGATTTCTCACATTACAAATGCTTCATTTGTTAGAAGATGGGACACATTGCCATAAATTGTCCCAACTCCAAAGGTTAGGTTAGAAAAGGAAAGTATAAAAGACATCATGCTCATACCACAGAAGATGATGAACATGATCATGAGAAAACCAAAGAAGAAGACTCAAGTGAAGAATATGTTTTTGATCTTAGCTCTTATAGGTACATTCACTCATGGAAGTGACACATGGCTTATTGATATTGATGCTACTAAGCTCATAACTGGTTATAACGAATCTCTCTCAGATCTAGTTCAGAAAGATTCACCTCACATGGTGAAGCTAGGTGATGACTATCAGTAACCCATTAAAGGAGTAGGAGAAGCATACTACAAGTTAGACTCCATAAAACCTGTGAAGATGAAGGATGTGTTGTATGTACCTGGTTCGAAGAAGAATATCATTTCTATCTCAGTTTTAGATGAGAAAGGATTCATAGTTGCTTTCATTGATGAAGAAGTCCTCATGTGGCCTAGAGGAAAATCTATTGATGATGTTGTAGTGAATGGTGTCCAAGAAGGAGGCTTATACAAGTTAAAGGGACACTCAGTTTCAGCACTTGTACACAGTACAGTTACTTCAAGTGAACTATGGCATAGAAGATTTTCCAATATGCATTACAAATCCCTACCTATCGTGAGAAAGATGGTGACAAGTATACCAGAAATCCAAGTGGGCATTAAGGCATGTGCAAGGGATGCACACAAGGCAAGAACGTGAAGAAACCATTTTCAAGCAGGGATAGAAAAGCCAAGGGAGCCTTGGACATTATACATTCATATGTGTGTGGACCGATGTCAATCGCTTCACTTAGCAGGTATGTATACTATGTTTCATTTATTGATGATTTCTCATATAAAACTTGGATTTACTTTTTGAAAGCTAAAAATGAAGTGTTCAAAAAGTTCAAAGAGTTCAAGGAACTTGTTGAAAACTTGTTTGAAAAGAAGATAAATATTTTGAGATCGGATAATGAAGGAGAATTCACTTTAGATGAATTCAAGACATTCTGTAAGGAAGTTGGGATTAAGAGGGAGCTCTCTACTCTCTATAATCCTCAACAAAATGGTGTGGAAGAAAGAAGGAAATGTACAATCATGAAAGTAGTGAAGGTCATGATTCATGATCAAGATTTATCGATGCATATGTGGGTAGAAATAGCTAGGACCATTGTATATGTGGAGAATATAAATCCCCACATAGTACTAGGGAACAAGATACCACAAGAGATGTTTATAGGTGAAAATCCAAAGGTCATCCACCTGAGTATATTTGGTTGTCCAGTATATGTGCATGTCCCCAAGGAAAAGAGATTGAAGTTGGACACTTTAGGAAAGAAGGGTATATTTGTTGGAAGAAGTGGAACATCGAAGGCATACATAGTTTACATTCCTGGTCATCGTCAGATTGAGACTAGCAAAGATTTTACCTTCGATGAGGATACATCTTTCAGTAAATCAAGGCGACATCATGATGAGGAGCTTGAAGCTCCCAGAGTTACAGATACATATGTAGGTGATGATGTTGTACTAGAAGATCATGACATGGAAGAACCACAAATACTTGCAGACTCGTCCCGAGAGATGAATACCAAGAAGAGAAGACCATCTTGGGCTCGTGAATTATTTAGGATGCAGAGAAGTATGGTGCTCTAGATGGATCCTTCAGAGAAAGCAAGAGACTGTGACCTTACTCTAGTTATGTAAGTGACATCATTGATGTTGAACCTACCAATTATGAATAGGTTGTAAACAAGAAAGCATGGAAGGATGCCATGGTTGAAGAATACTAGTCCATTGTAAAGAATAATGTTTGGGATGTGGTTCCAAGACCAAAAGAGAAGAAAGTTGTAAGTTCCAAGTGTATTTACAAAACAAAACATTCATCAAATGGAAGTATCGAGAAGTACAAAGCAAGGTTTGTAGTACGTGGTTTCTCCCAAAAAGAAGGAATAGATTACGAGGAGACGTTTACTCTTGTGGTGAGATACACTTCGATTAGAGTTATACTTGCAATAGCTGCAGTAAAGAAGTGGAAGGTACATAAAATGGACGTGAATACAACTTTTCTAAATGGTGTAATAGAATAGGAAGTGTACGTGGAGCAGCCACAAGGTTTCGAGACACATGGCAGTCAGACACGTGTGTGCAGATTGAAGAAATCCTTGTATGGGTTAAAGCAATCACCCAGAGCATGGTACGATAGAATTGACAGGTTCTCGATGAGCTTGGGCTTTACCAAGAGTAAAGAAAATTCCAACATGTGATACTATTGTTGTATGTGGATGACTTGTTTCTAACAGGAGATGAGAAGCTCATTATTGAGAGTAAGAGGAAGCTTGTTGCAGAGTTTGAGATGAAATACCTAGGAATGATGCATTTCTTCTTAGGTATAGAGGTATGGCAGAGACCAAGTGAGATTTTCCTTAACAAAGGAAAATATGTTGTTGATATTTTGAAGAGATTCAAAATGATGGATTGCAAGGCCATGCCCACATCGATGGTGACAAAACTGAATTTATGGAGCATACATCTTCAGAGACAGTAGATTCCACCATGTATAGACAGATGATTGGTTCATTGATGTACTTAACGAACATGAGGCCAAATATATGTTTTGCGGTGAACACATTGGTTCAGTATATGGTTGAGTCGAGAAGTGTTCACTTGGTTGCAACAAAACATGTGTTGAAGTACCCGAAGGGTACAATTGATTATGGACTCAGATATTCTTTAGATCGTGAAATAATCCTACAAGGAGATTGGGTCAGTAGTGTTATAGACCGGAAGAGTACATCTGTGTGTTGCTTCAGTATGGGATCAGCCATGATCTCATGGTTCAGTAGGAAGCAGTCTAGTGTGGCACTCGGTATAGTTGAAGCAAAGTATATATCAGCTTGTTCAGCTAGCAACGAAGCAATGTGGCTTCGGAAGCTGCTTGCAGGATTGTTTGATCTCGAGTTAGAGGCGAATTGTATTTGGTGTGACAACTAGAGTTGTGTGAAGTAAAAAAAGAACCTCATGTTTCAAGACAAGTCCAAGCACATCAGGATCAAGTACCATTATATCATAGATATGGTTCAGAGGGGAGTAGTGAAGCTCCAGTATATCGCTACAAATGAACAAATAGTTGACGTGTTGACCAAG
Source organism: Picea engelmannii (assembly GCA_009831015.1). Lineage (NCBI taxonomy): Eukaryota > Viridiplantae > Streptophyta > Pinopsida > Pinales > Pinaceae > Picea > Picea engelmannii. The sequence continues at coordinate 420,269 of ML785412.1, forward strand.
CCTCTGCCGAGAATGAATTTGTGTACTTCATAGGCAAGCTTGGTGTGGTCTAGAAGGACGTCCCTAGTAAGAGGGAGTGATGAGTTATAGTTGTGATCCAGGGAAGCAATTTTAGCATGTGGAAAAAGAAATGGGTGGTCATTCACGGGCGAGTTACTGCTACTCCAGTGAAAAATTCTGGTATGCAGAGGGCTACTCCAGTGAAAAATTCTAGTACACCAAGTTATTGCTACTCCAATGAAAAAGTCAGGCACGCAAAGGGATACTACAGTGAAAAATTTTGGTACGTTGAGTTACTGCTACTCCAGTGAAAAAGTATGGTACGCAGAGGGAAACTCCAGTGAAAAATTTGGGTACATTAAGTTACTGCCACTCCAGTGAAAAAGCACGGTACACAGATTGCTACTACAATGAAAAAGTATGGTACGCAAGTTACTGACTGTGGCACCAGTCAACATGACCTCACACAAGGTCGATAGATGCCATGCCTTCAGGGCTGGTTAGTTACCCGGATTTTTCGTCGGTGGGCCAACCTGTGTGGTTCAAGGTGTTTCCTATCCTTGGGATAGATGGGTAGTGTGTGCACACTACATCGCCTACTTCTCATGATTAGATGTTTGTTCATTGTGGACTAGTTTCCTAGTGTGCCAACCAGAGGTTACTAGTTCATTGCGGAACTAGATGTCAGATTATATGTGAGTTGGCGAGTGAAAGCCCTGTGATGACATAAATCCCAAATAGATTATTAAACCTTGGATGCTAATGTGGCTACAAAACTTCATCAATCTAGATTCATGGAAATTCAAGAAGTCAATGATCAAGTGTACAGAAGAGCAGAAACAGTCATGATGATTGTGCCAGAAGAATACCTTCCTTTCTAAGAGAGAGTGTTTAAGTTTGAGTAGCTTCAGAAGTTATTATTATACTGTATTTGACCAAGACAAAACCCTAAAGAATAATATTATATTATATTTTTTAAGTTGGCCCTTTTGTGCTTTTGTAAAAGTTGGCCCTATTGTGCCTTGACAAGTAAATAGTAAATTAGAAATATAAAGTGGAAAGGTCGACCCTGACCTAATTTCTAGGGGGTGCAACTTGTATTTATAAGAGGCTAGGCTCCTCACTTGAAGAACACACACAACAAGCTCTCTCACACAGATAAGTGTGCAAGTCTGAGAGAGTGATGCAGCTGCAGAGGAAAGGTGACGCAGCTACATAGAAATAGTGTTCTCGTTAATGGTTTTGGTTATCTGGTGGATGACTATCTTGGTCTAATGGTGCGCTACTCTATTATGGTTAGGGTGTCTAGTGGATCTTCTGTTTTGGTGACATCTCTTTTCAGAGAGACATTGTATTTTTTGAAGAATCTATATTGAAGAAGCTTTGTTGGGTTTTCTCCCCCACGAGGTTTTCCTAGGATAAATCTTGTGTATAATGTGGATGTCTTTCTTTGAGTGATCCTTATGCATGCATTTATTGTTTTAATAGTCTAAAGTTAAAGAATACATAACACACTTAACTGCTTAAGAAGAATTTTAATACTGAAAAACATTATGGTGTGAAATACTCTTAAAATTAAAATCTTTGCTATCTAATTCAATTTCATGTAGCTTCCAGCTACGATTCACATACATATTTAATTGTTTTCTATTACCATAAATCAAATGCATCTACAACATGTAAAAACAACATGAATGCAGTTTAATAATTCAACACAACAACATATAATTCATTCTCAAATACATAGAGTTCATGCACAACAATTTAACTCATGAATACAACACAACAACAAGATAAATCACTTATATTTCAAGATAGATGTGCAACCAGCTACTTGGGACGGTTGTTCCACCCAACCATAGACGTGTTGCTCCAACTCTCAACAACAAGTCACCCGGGAGTTGAGGCTAGTAATCCACAAAAGAGGGTGGTCTCTCATTGTCCACTCACAGCTTAGAAACGCCACAACCCACTAATATTTTTCTACAACTATTCTGATTTTCCACTAGATATCTTCCTCTTTACATGTCCAATCCAAGGAATGTACCCCTACATTAATCGTAATCCCTCGAGTGTCCCATTCATTTGTCAGGGTCTCTTTGGCACAAATAACCAAGAATCTCTCAGCTGGGAACTCAAGGGAACTTGTTGTAAGGAAAACCACCATCAAACAACATCAAACACGTGTTGTTTCAGTACAACTCACACATGAGTTCACTCTTGAATCCTAACAACCTGGCTCTTGAGTCTTCAACTCCAAAACACACCGGTATGCTCTAGAATTCACCCTCCATGGATGTTCCAACTCCAAGCTCTCTTTCTTGCTCTCTCCTTGTTGTTCATGTAAAACATTGACTATGTAAAAACTATTGTAGATTCTCATATGAATTTCCTCTCCTTTGGCTGCCTTTCTTGACTTACACACTTCCCCAATCTAATTGTACTCATCCTCTATGCTCCCAATAACTATGGGATGTGACTTCTCACACCCACCCTCTTACATGAATTCAATGATTGGCTTTGGGGACACTCAATCAGAAAATAGAGTTTAATATATAATGATAATAAAATTCAAGAATGTGGGTGAATTAGTAGACATGGGTAATTCCCCCTTGGACCCCTCTAAGACATTCTCCTAGACCCTCCATTCTCTTGTGGATTAATTCATCCCCCATCTATTTCCATGTCCCCTTAGCAGTTGGCATCACATCTTATCATTAACATTCAGAAATACAATTCACATATTACATTGTTTGGTCGTAGCCACATATTATATCTACATTAAGCATTAATTAAACTGGGGATTATAGTGGGGATGTGACAACAGATTTGACTCCAAAGTCATGATTGTATTGATGTCCTTTTTGCACCCCTATGGAGATGGAACAAGAACATTTGTTGGCATTGCAAGTGAAGGTTTCTATGTAGTCTTGCTTGGTTATGCCCAATGATGCTCCATTGTAGAATATTTCCACTAAGAAGGCTTTATGTTTTTTCCTTTGATAGTCTATGAAAACTTTGCCTTTTCATATGGGGGTGCCACATGTCCATGATCAAAACAAAATGTCAGCATCAAAAGGTATTATGTTTGTAATCTAAATTTTGTGTCTGTCTTTGTTCTATGCTATCCAACACAATTTGGTTGGGAAAGCCTCTGCTTATACCAACATAAATATGAATTTGACATAGATATAGGAGACCAAACTACTAGTTTATGAAGATAGGGTAGAACTAGGACAATATACTTCTCCCAAGTATCACTAAGGGCTTATAGAGTCTCGTACTCTAATATTCCATGGGGAGATTAGGAAATTTCATCCATATCAAAACATTTGTCAAAGTTTTCTTATTGAGGTTAAAACCCAAATGCCATGACTTCATACATATGCTAAAGTTGTCCATAAACTAGGGGCCTTTACCAATAACTTGTGCAACTTTGTTTCATTCGAATACAAATTCAAGAATGAGACATCATTTTCCATTTGTATGGATTACAACACTATGTGTTTAGAAGGAGCCCTATTACTATTGTATCTATGTTTGAAATTTTTTAAGTGATGACCACATGTCATTGAATCTGTAAATCATACCATCTACTACAATATGATATTATTTTGTCTTAACCCATGCTATGACAAGTTTCAAAACTAATGGTATCGTTGTCTTCTCCACACATAAGGAAGGGTTAACAACATTGTTGGTTCCTAGGAAGGATTAGTAGGAGCCAAAACTGTATTTGAATGAATAAAAATTTCCTTAAAAGAGATTGGCTTACTTTTGATTATTAATCCTAAGATTGGTGGTTTTCAAGTAGCACTAGAGGAAGTTATCTTATCCTTAATGCCACCACAAATATAAAATAATATATGCAATGTCAACTCCTTGTGTTAGCTACAATTGATCATTGTGCATATTTCCTAGTTGTTTGTCAACGAAGATATGATAACCAATGATGATTGAGAGAAAATCCACTTTATCATATATCTTTGTCAATGAAGATATGATAACCAATGATGATTGAGAGGAAATCCACTTTATCATATATCTTAGCCTCTACATTTATCATAGATATTAGTGTCTACATTTGTTATGGAATTCCTATTTGTCATAAGTGATAGTTTTTTTTTTTAAACAATTTTATAAATATTTGAAAATCAATTTTATAAATATTTGAAAATTCCCTTTGAAAAAAAATTATCATATAATTTGTTTACATCCTCCCACCTTTAACATCTTGCCTACTTTACCATATTGTTATAAACATTAAATTCAAAATTTTAAAATTCTTAAAAAAAGATCTACTTAGATATACATACAGTAACTTTCTCTACATTTGAACGTATGACCTCTTAAGAAGAAACACACATTCTTAACCATTAATCTAACACAAGTTGTATACATAATAATGTTTTCATACTTCTATTAAATTGTTTTTGAAACATATTAATTCAAACCACAATCTAAAATGTTTTGAAAAAGTGAATAACTAAAAGTTATGTAAAATGTTTTGAAAAAGTGAATAGCTAAAAGTTATTGATAGTCCTTGACCTATAACCAAATGAGAGCTATGGACGTTCTTATTTAAGTGGGTTGGGCCATGCCACATAGGTTGAACAAAGTTAACTTCATCATGAGACCCTAAGCATAGGGTGGCATAAGGTTTTGCAAGTTGTGTTTATAGAAAACAAGTCAAGTAGTTGGAGATATTAATATAAGTTGGTTGGGTCATGTCATAATAAGTTGTCGTGAGTTATCTACATCGTGAGACCCTAATGGATTATCATAAGGTTTTGCAAATTGTGTTGTTGTCAATGATGGGGAGATATTATATAAAAGAAAATGTAAAGATATTTTTATAATAATAATTAATTTAATATAATATTAATATTTATTGATGATTTATGTTTTTAGAAAATAAATTGTAATGGAAAGGGGTATTGTATAAAAAATTAATTATATTTTTTATAATAATAATTAATTTAATATAATATTAATATTTATTGGTGATTTAATTTGGTCAATTTTTAAAAATATATATAATATTAAAAATAAAATTTTAAATATAATATTAAAAATAAAAAATTAATTATTTATAAATTTAATTTATATTGATGATGATGATGATTAATGTCTACTAAAATTGAATTGGTTTATGGTGTTTTATGATATGGGTACATGCTTAACAATTTAGAGAAAGTATTTTTCATCTTTAACCTTCTTAATGTCATAAAGGTGATACACTCTTTCATTCTATAGCGTTTTAGGAAACACCCAATTTTAAAAAAAAAAAAAAAAATAGAAATTGATTAAAAATTAAAAATTAAAAATAAAAATAAAAATAATATTTAATTATTTATAAATTTAATTATATTAATATTTAATAATGATTAAAGATTTGAAAAATATATATATATAATATTAAAAAAATAAATTTATAAATATTATAAAATTAACTTATTAATTTATAATGATATAAAATTTAAAATTGTATTTATTAATTTATAATGATATGAAAAATATAATGATGTTTTATGATTTTATATTAAAGAGATGGAGAAATCATAAACATAATAATTACATGTTTTGTTTTTTTTGTGAATTTCATATTAATGTGATTTCTGAGTTATTAATAAACTTTACATACAAATTTCTATAAAATATATATTTGATTTTTATCTATTTAAATGGTTTTAAATGTCAACATATATATCATAATTATTATTAAAATCATAAATATCAATATATATATATATATATATCATAATTATTATTAAAATCATAAATATGATTAAATATTATAAAAAATGTTTACAATATTATTATTTATTTTCCTAAAATTTATGATAAAAATAAATTATCAAAATTTGGTGGATAAATGATGCCACTAAAAGAAGTAAAAACAAAATGTTGTTCTTAATAGATAACCTTTGTGCTTTTATGATGTTATTTATAGAGACATGGATGAGTTTCATGTGCCTTAAGGAGCTCATTCTGCATGTAGTTGAGTATGTGAGATTTGACATGAAGGAGGAGAAGGAAGATGAGGGAAATCAATACAGAAAAAGCATATATGTCCTATAGTTGTTGGCACAATTTTGTTTGTATGTCCACCTCAAGTGTTATCATGGAGGAAACATGGGCTTTGGTACTTCAAGTCCTCTCCAATTGTCGAAGTAAAGGGTCAGTGGAAGGCGATGAGATGAGGGGATTCATCATTGATTTAGCTCTCCCATGTTCAACTCTCCTAGCTTCACCTTAAACTTGTTGGTCAATTTTATGATTCTGAACTCTCTATTGTGTGGCTCGTCTCTTCTTAATTTTGTTATTTTTGCTTCACATCCACAATTGGTTGAGATTGGGAATGCAATACTGGGGTTTTTTCAGTGGGGTGAGTGAATTCCTCGTGAGCCTTGATCATCTCCTCTCAAGTGCTAAGTCTTTCCCCTGTCCCTTTCCACTGCTTCCCATCGACTACCACTGTTATGATTTTGCATTCAATAATGTGGAAAATTGGTAAAGTGATGGGCCCATAATCTCACAAAAGAAGCTCCAACTGTGGTCTGGGAAAAATACCAAAAATTTCACCCCTCAAAAGCTTCCTCAGAAGATTCCATGGAGTTAGCTAACAACTACCACAAACATTTTTCCTCTAAAGTGAAGGAGGAGATGGCCTAGATGCAAAACTTAGTTCTGTAAAAAAAGAAAGAAGTTTTCTAAAAACAAAATTGAAGTTGAATTTAAAAAATGAATTCATGACACAAGGCTTTCTTGTATAGGGGATACCAAAATATTCAAGCTTATTAAACTTTATTGGTTAAATAAATCAATTATAACCTAGGTTGTGGAGAAAAAAAAAACAATAACACATTATCCTCCACAAATTAGACTAGATAGACAAACAAAATTGAGACACTCTTCACAAGTATTTTTAATATTAACATCATTGTTTCTAACCCCATAACAATGAGAATGATCCTCTAGCAACAAGTGAGTTTTTAATATATCATATATTATATTATGATTTTAAAATGCAAATTATAAATATGCACTTTTCTTTTTATTTTATCATATCCATAACTTCATCTCGTAAATTAAAAAATAAGTGATGATGATGTCGAATTATAAGTTAATTTTGTCTTAGTCTTTTCTCATTATTGTTTTTTTCTTCCCAAGTTGGTTCCATACACTTAGATTGTGCTGTCAATCCATCATAATCCCATCACGTGAGATTCTTTTTTCCCCTACTTTCATTCCTCGTGTTTGATGTGATACCATGTGGACTTTTTAAGAAATTCACTTGTAATTTGTTATTTTATTGGTCTCAATCTACGGTACAATGTTATAGAATTATAAAAATATTTGTATCTCCTGTAAGATAAAAATAAATAAATACATTAAATTATTTTCACTGAAATAAGTGATATTTTTTTCTAACAAATTCAAGGCAGAGTATTATGTAATGTAATTGTTTTGTATTAAATTTGTTTTGATTTTTAAATAATTTAGTTTTTAGTTATAAAGTTTTCAAAAATTTATCTATCAAATTGATTATTTTTTAAAAATAAATTTATATTTTGTGATTAGTTGTTAATTATGATTAGACAATTTTTATGTGGTTTATGTTTAATTATCAGATTTTGAAAAATAATTTAAAAAATTAAAAATTCAACAATTTATCATGTATCCTTATTAATTATGGTTATCAAAACTTATTTGTACACATGTCACTGTTATTAATTATTTTAGATATTAAATAGAAGTGACATTAATATAAGTGACTTGTGTACAAATAAGTATTGATGGCCATAATCAATAAGGACACATGGTAAATTGTTTGATTTTTTAATTTTTAATTTTTAAAATTATGTTTTAAAAATAATTAAGTGTAAAACCACATAAAATTTGTCTAATTTAACAACCAATCACAAAATAGGAATTTATATTTAGAAAATTTAAAATTTAGTTTTCAATTTAAAGAATAATCAATTTAATAGATAAATTTTTGAAGACTTTATAAAACTTTATGGCAAAAAGTAAAAAAATTGAAAAATATTTAAAAGTCAAAGCACATTCACTACAAATTAATCCACTTTTGAAATTATTTTTTATAATGTAAATTTTATATTGACTATGAATAATAAATTCCTCTCAATAATTATTTTAATTGATATATTGAACTTAGGTTTATAATATAATTACATGTGAAAACCAAAACATTTAACCATACTATACAAATTTGAATTACTTATATAGCCTCATAACTCGAAGTAAAAAGTATGCATACTTGGATAGTGAAAAGTTATATGGTTGGTTAAAAGTTTCATGGTTAAGAATAGAAATAACTTGCGAACTCCTTATTTTATTTGCTATATTTAATTACCAAGTCATTAAACTCATAGCTTCTAACATACTAACCTCGTAAATTTAAGTTAAACATGATCCACTAATCCACTAACTCGAACCCACTACCATAAACCCTTAATGCATAACTCATATAACCAAAAATAACCCCAACCACTGCTAACCACCTCACCATTTACCCACTAACCAACACACCCTATAACCATTAATCCACTAACTCAAACCTTCTTTCCCTTTAGTTAGTTTGGTCCAGACCCTAGTTGCTTCATGTCCTGAGAATCAAGTGCATCGAATTGGCTTCGAGGGAGAAACTTCCTTCTTCTCTCAGAGAATCGACTTCTTTCTATGAAGAAAATTTCCTCTTGGAATAATCTATCATTCTATGGAAATATCTCCTCAAAATAAGCTAGTCAATTGAAAGGGACAATCCTATTCTAGGAAGAAAGCAATTGTTACTTATTATGATAAGCCTTGTAAGTCATCTCTCCAAAGTTAGTATCTGGGCTTGTAAACCTCCACACTAGTATCATGCATTGCTTAATAGTTGTACTCTCACCTCAAGCAAGTATAAATTTTCACTTTAGATTACCTACAACTACTACATTAACATATTTGTAAGAGGCATGTATAATCACCTTYGCTGCTAATTTCACTTGTTTATATTTATAATAATTATTTATGTTTTAAAATCATGTGTCATTTAACAATTTATATAAGTATTCATAAATTGATAAGAATTAAGAGGATAGTAAATGGTATAATTAGTTATATATATATATATATATATATATATATATATATATAAACGTGACATCTATGTTCTATAGTGGTTATATATAGAAGAAGGATTTGTTAACAATGGAATAATAACTCTCTTGTTTTTCAACGTCTAGGTTGTTCCCCATTCCATATCAATTGGTATTAATGTTGGCTTTCATGATTTCCACAAGGGATTTATTCCCCTCTTCTAAAGGCTTCACTAGCAATGTTGGTGATCCATTCCATTCTTCTTCAAGCTTTCGTAGCAATTACAAGGACATGTGCCCTTCTTCTTCAAGCTTTGATAGCCACTACATGGACCTACCCCCTTTATCTGTAACCATTTTTTTTTTTTTTGAGTGTTACATATGTTGCCTCTTAAAAAATAACATAGTGAAGATTTCTCTCTCACATATTTTAATAGTTAAATTGTTGCACTGAGGGGGTCCCTTGTCCCACAAACAAGTGTTAGTTTTGTAGCTCGGTAGGTGTCTCAGCATGGGTCTAAGTGTCCTAAGCATGTTGATGGACACATTAAATACCTAAACCAACTTTATTTATTTTATCCTAAGTTTTAACTTAGAAAAAATTAAAAGGTTACTTAAATAAATTTTTTCTCAGATTTATGAAAAAGTCATTTTTTTCATAAATTAATAATTCACAAAAGTGTATTTCTAGAGGCTTCTAGAAGTCTCTTACAAAAGTGAATTAGAGAGATAAATAGAAGGGACGAGAGTGAGAGGGACACACATTCACATTTGTGAAAAGAGGAAGAGAGTGTTTGGGCAAGAAAAGGAGAGGGCAAGCAACTGAGGAAGAGGGTGAGTTTTGGGCCAAACTTGGGCAGCCAGTGGAGACTGAACCAAGGTCATTTTGGGCAACAGAGAGAGGCTAAAATTAGGCCACATACAACAGATTTCAGGAGGCTAATTTTTCATAGCTAAAAAAGTTGGGCCGAAAAAGTAGGGTTGAAAAAGCAGGCCAAAAAGAAGACCGAAAAAACAGGCCAAAAAAGGAGACTGAAAAAGCAAGGCTGAAAAAATAGGTCGAGTTTGTTGGGTTGTTTTTGTTGAGCGAGTGAGGAAACTTGCTGAGAAAATTTCTGTAAGAAATTTATGATTTTGTGCTACTATAAATTCTTTTGAAAGCCAGTAATAGAAGCCCCTCTTTGCTAGTTTTCCCCACACTGGGGTTTCCAAGGTATTTTTGGTGTTGTCCATTTTATGTGTTTGGTCTTTTGTATGTCTTTTTGCTGCTATTTTAGTTAAATAACTCAGTTGTAATATTTATGCATAATTTTCCAAGTTTATATCGACATTGATTAAATTCTGGTTAGATAAAATTAATGACATGATATTCTGGTTGTTGAGTTATAGGAAATTAACATGATATCAAAGCTCAACCTATGAGTACAGAAGGAGCCAAGATACTTTGGTGTGCAGACCAGAGAGTGAATCAGCAAAGGAGGATGTGTAACCAGAAGTGTGTGGGAAATGGAGCAATAGACTGAAATGGCCAGTGCAGGATTAAGATTTGAGGACATACTGGATGGTGCCTCAAATTTATGTCCTTGGAGGGAGCGTATTGGCTTGGTAATAGAGGAGAATGGACTATTGGAAATTGTTGAAGGCAAAGTGGCAGCCCTTGCTGATCTAGTAAAACTAGCATGTCACAACAAGAAATATGTCAAGGGCGGGAGGATAATTGTGGATGGAGTCAAGGACCACATTATTATTCATTTGTCTGGAAAGACGACAACGAAGGATATGTGGGAGGCCCTAGTGAATTTGTACCATTTTGACAACCAGAGCAAGAAGATGTTGCTCAGAGAGAAGCATGAACATGGCCAAGGGAGAGTCAGTGGTCACTTACCTCATAAAGTTCACTTAGATCATATATGAACTAGCAGGTGTGGGAGAGGCAATAGATGAGACTAAGTTGGTGAGGACATCCTTGAATGGATTCACCAATCAGTGGGAAGTATTTGTTCGTGGAGTGGTGGCTCGGGAGAAGCTCCCTGATTGGGAGAGATTATGGGATGACTTCACCCAAGAGGAGCTAATACTTTATGCCACTCAGGCTAGCCATCCAAAGAGTGAAGAGAAAGAGAATGTGGCTCTTCATACGAAGAAGGGTTGTGGAGCGGGAGGTTCCAAAGACATGGGAAAAGTGAAATTCTTTGCATGTCATAGGACTGGTCACTATTCCAGCTAGTGTTCCAAGAAGAAGGAAGCAGAAGTTGCAACCACAACATCTACTAAGATGGATGTGTTTGCAGAGAAATTTTAGGATGAATTTTCTCTAGACGCTTCTCTTTCGAGCAATAGTGTTGCAGAGTTGGAGGACAATGGGGTATGGCTTGTGGATAGTGGGTCATCTTGCCATATGATGGGAATGAGGTCGTTGTTCCTTAGTGTTTTAGAGATGGACTCAGACTCGCATGTGGGTAGTGGGCCCGACACCATGCATGCAGTGAAGGGGATTGGATGCGTCAGATTCCAGCTAGAGTCAGGTGGTTCTCTGGAGGTGGTCGGGGTGATGTATGTTCCAGAGTTGAAGGTCAATTTTCTCTCCATGGAAACTCTGGAAGATATGGTATATGCAATGATGTTCGAGGATGGATAGGTGCTCATACGTGCAGAGGGATCAGATACCTAGGATGCAGCAGTGACACTTGGCATCGGAGAGGGTATGATGTATATAGTGTTGGGATAACCTGTAGTGGGGTATAAGGGGATCTTGGATCAGAGATCAATTTCAGTGGAAAATTCTTTTGGATGAGTGGCTTCATCCAAGACTACAAAATCTATTAGTTGGTTTGACCTGACATTGATGAAGGAGCCGAGAAAGACATCATATCAGAGTGCAACAGAAGTAGTTGGGATGTCTTCCAGATTAGAGGAAGCAGCTATAATAGTAATAGATTTGATGGGATCATAGATTGATCCAGGTGGAGACACCTCCCTCGCTAAGAAGGAGTGTTATTTTTGTAGCTTGGTAGGAGTCTCATCATGGGCCTAAGTGTCCTAGTCATGTTAATGGACACATTAAATACCCAGATCAAATTTATTTATTTTAACCTAAGTTTTAACTTAGGAAAAATTTAAAAGTCACTTTAATGAATTTTTTCTTACATTTATGAAAAAGTCACTTTTCATAAATTAATAATTCACAAAAGTGTATTTCTGGAGGCTTCTAGAAGTCTCTTGAAAAAAAGTGAATTGGAGAGATAAATAAAAGGGTTGAGGGTGAGAGGGACACACATTCTCATTTGTGAGAAGAGGAAGAGGGTGATTGGACAAGAGAAGGAGAGGGAAAGCAACTGAGGAAGAGGGTGAGTTTTGGGCCAGACTTGGACAGACATTGGAGGTTGAACCAGGGCCATACTGGGTAGCAGAGAGAGGTCGAAATCATGCCACATGCAATAGATTTCAAGAGGCCTATTTTTCAAGGCTAAAAAAGCAGGGCGAAAAAAGTAGGACCAAAAAGGCATGCCAAAAAAGCATGTCGAAAAAGCAGGGTCGAAAAGGCAAGCTAAGTTTGATGGTCTATTTTTGTAGAGTGAGTGACGAAACTTGTTGAGGAAATTTCTATAAGAAATTTTTGATTTTCTGCAGCTATAAATTTTCTTAGAAGCCCATCTTTGTTGGTTTTCCCCACACTGGGGTTTCTAGGATATTTCTGGTGTTGTCCATTTTATGTGTTTGGTTTTTCGTATGTGCTTCTGCTGCTATTTTGGTTAAATAACTCAGTTGTAATATTTATTCATAATTTTATGAGTTTATATCAACATTGATTAAATTATGGTTAGATAAAATTATTGGCATAATATTTTGGTTGTTGAGTTATAGGAAATTAACAATAAGGGGTTCTCATACACCAATTCGGTGTTTGGCTTGGTCGTGACATTAAAATTAGTTTATTAGTAGTAGTAGTTGGTGTTGTTGTTGTTGTTGTTGTTGTTGTTGTTCTAGAAATAACAACAATTTTTCCAGCAACAAAATCAAGTTATTAGTGGGTTGGCCAAGGAGATAGCAAATCCACAGATTAGCAGTTCCAAAATAGTACATCCATCTGGCTTTCATTCATCGTTCACTAATTATTTTAAACATTTTGAGGATCAACATCAAGACCTAATCCTTGTCTAAGTGTCATTCATAACTTGAATCTCAGTGATCGATGATCATAACTCCAAAGAATACATATTCCCTAAATGCACCCTCCAACTCCCACAAAAATCTTGTGCCAAAAATATTAATATAAATGGTTTTCCATTACTAAGACATGGTTGAGGACTCAATCCACTTATTCATGTACAAAGAGTGATATGACTAATATAGACAATACCAATTATGGTAATGCCACTTCATGTTCAACAGTCACAACCACTACAAATATTTTGTATTCGAAAGAGGGTGATGATGTGCTTACAAATATTTATTCTTTGAAGCCCTCCATGAGCCCAACTTCCCATACCACCACCTCATTGGCCATTATTTCATCCACAACTCAGAATGGTACCCTCGCCACCTCTTTGTTTGAATGCAAGAAGCATCTTATCCTAGAGAATCCAACTACTTCAAAACTCACTTTAAGAAAATACATCAACACATTTGAACAACAAACTTCAATATATCACAAAGTAACCAAACATATGTGGATGGGGCATTAAGAAGCTCATTTATGGGACAATATTTGCATAAGAGAAGGGAAAACACACAAGTGTAGGAAAGTGTATCTAGGAAGATGTTCAAAAGATGAGAAAGTAACAGATGGCCCTGAAAATGAAAATAAGAAGTTTCGAGAGGACGAATACATAAAAGCTTACCAAGCTAATCTCATGAAGAGATATCAACGTGAATATTCAAAATTTACTGCAGAAGATGCTCCCATTGAGAATCATGTTGGATAGAAAGCAAAACAATCAAAATCACTCAAAGTAGAAGCCTTGATCCATGTAAGAAGACACTCTTAAATGTGGTTATCATTTTCAACAACTGCAGAAAACCATTATTTCAGTGACCCACAGTGTTCCTCCTTTTGATGATGAGATCATTTTCATCAATGAACACAAACTCATCTTTTCCAAAAAATGCTTATTGTGTAAACAATCTAAGTAGCAATGATATCGTACATATGAAATTCACATTATCTAACATCCTTCCTAAATTGGGTTGAAAGCATGGATATTTTTCCATCTAAACTGGGAGGAAATGGTATGGGAACCCAAATGATAGTAAATAGTATAACTTAATGATTAATAAATAGTTAGCTATATATATATATATATATATATATATATATATATATGGAGATAGAATCAAGCGTTATGTCTCTATTCGATATGCCTATATAAATAAAGTGATCCTATGTAGAAAAACTTGGTGGGTGGATGGGGAAATGCATATACGAAAATGAATCATTAAAAACTCATAATGTCCTTCATGTGTGCAAAAATGTTTCTTAGGAATGTTTACTTCCTTCCTCCTCATTTGGTGGGTGCCCTGAGGGAAGGTCCAATTTAGTAAAGAACTTGTTACCATGAAGCTAATCCAAGAGATCATCAATAACTAGCATGGGAAATTTGGTTTTGATGGTCAACTTATTAAGAGCATGGAAATCATGACACATGTGTCAATTGCCTTCTTTCTTCTATACCATGACTATTGGGGATTCGTAAATGCTAGTACTCATATGGATACCACTAGCCTCCAACAGTTCCTAAATAATATTTTCAATTTCATTATTTTGCCAGGAAAAAGGGTGCCTATAAGGATGCACATTGGGAGGTTGACTAGAATCAGTGGAATTCCATGAGCATTCTCACCATGGGAAGGGAGTAAACCATGAGGAGTTTCAAATACATGTTGATGCTTAGTGAGGACCAACTACAAATTAGGGTCAACTTTCTGTGGGGGGGATATCCATAACTTGTATGGCATTAAATTGGGAAATAATATTGTATTGGCCTTTCTTCAAGAGCTTTTCCATATGGTGAGAAATGATAATTTTGGGGAAGACAAACTAGATCCCCTTGAGGGTATGTTCATGGCCCTCCTTAGTGAATCTCATATATAACTCCTTGAAATCCATGATACTTGAACCTAAGGTTCTTAACCATTATGCTCCTAGCACTACATCATAGTTTCCAATTTCAATAGAAAACATGTGGTATTTGAGTTGATAGTCTCCCATGTGAAGTCTCATATTCTCACACTTGCCACCACATTTCATCATACCTCCATTAGCTATCATAATTTCAAAATCGTTCATTGAATGGAAATAACAATGGGTTTCTTCTATAACTCACTGATAATGAGAATTGTGGGTGTTTCCAATATCATTAAAAATAATCAACTTTTAGTGTTTTAGTTCTTGATGTGGCCAACTACCTTTAGGGTATGGGGAGCTAAAATCATTGATAAATCATGGAGGTAAATTTGGGGTTCCTTACAAGGAGACTCCATGATGGTGTCATCATAAGTAGTATCGGTAGGTTCCTCTAATTCCAACTTAGGAGTCCTTTCCTTGGAAATTTCCTTAGGCTTGTCAGAGGTGGTCACATCAATTTGAAATAATTTATGTTCCTTACAATTATTCCCTTTGAAATACTTATCACCACAATTATAATAGAGTTTGAGGAGTTGGAATTATGTGTCTTCTTCTAGAGTTAGCTTGTGGACCCTCAAGGAATAAGAGGGGACCTAGATGGTTGTAAATTCTAGAGGAGGGAATGGGTAGGGAATGAAAGAGCGTGTTTTGGCCTATGCATTTACCATGATCTATTATTCTCTATATCTCTGAGAGGCCTTTGACCAAGTAGCTAAGTGCACCATAACAAATTATGCTTTAATATCCTCCTCTCGACTACTAATGAAACATTATTTAATAAAAGAATCAGTCAATCCCTTTGTGTGGATTTCATGTTTGGTGCAACTTGGTCAGTTATCCCAAATATTGAGCGTCTCTTTCAAAACGAGCATATGACGGCTTTCATAAAATGCCTTCAAGCAATATATCCTCATAGGATTTCCTATGTTGTTGTCACCATTACCATCATTCCTATACAAGTATAATACCTCCACTCTAAGTTTCATGAGGTCATAAGTGATACCATGGAGGGAGAAGTAGTGTTCCACTTGGATAACCCCACTGATGGAGTCAAACCTATCAAACTTGTTCATATATACTTTGGGAAATCTATGCCACATATCGTTATCATGGAAGGGTTGTAGAATGTGACTTTCTTCATCTATAAAGGATTCCCTACTTATGGGATCTATTTGATACTCCTAGTCCTTGAGCCTTTTGGATAGGTAGTCTAAAACCCTAAGTGACCATGAGTGTTAGTTCATTCAGGGAGGTTTTCTACTAGGATACCAAAATTTCTAATTCGATGAGTATGTTGTCCATGGTTATACTTCTAGTAGTGGGCATGGGCACTTGGGTCCACCCAAATGGTTACTAGAGAGTTACATTAATGCAATCAACACTGCACAAGGAGGATTTTAAGATAGGTTTCTCACAATAGTATAATTGGGTCAAAAAA
>ML785412.1:453056-465651 GCA_009831015.1 Picea engelmannii
AAGTTTCTCTTTCAATTAATTCAATACAGCAATATGTCCCTTTCCCATAAAGATGATGTCACTTTATTACATAATTCCTTGATCATATGTATAGACTAGTCATTGAATATCTTAACTTGTCTTTACTTCGATTGGTTCGTTTTTTTGTGATCTGGACGGGACGAGAGAATTGAAGCGAAGCTGGGAACAACAAAGATCTAAGGAAAGCGTTCATAAGGTATGTCCATACCCCTTATCTCTTAGTTCATTCAATAGGATAGATCTAGAGAAAGTGTATTATTCTGTCATGTTTTGTTCTAGATACCAGGTGGATCTAGGGAGATCGGTTTGTGTCCGCACTCACGGATTTATCCTATAACAGGAGGAGCTTGTTGGTGGTCTATCACAGGGGGCACCGGGGTTGCTGGGGATTTTGGGCTCGGGGGACCAAGAAACCGCAAGGGTTCCTTGAGCTAGGGAGTCGGAGAGGCCCTGTTCCTAGCTAGCTGGGAGGAAAAGATTCAGTTTTCAGGTAGTTTCAAGTAGTCTTCAGGCAGTTAGCAAAACGGGAAAGAAAAGAACAAACTTCTTCTTCAAGAGGTGTTTTACCAATATTAATTTTGTCTAAATGAAATATATGGTACTAATTTTTTGTTGAATGAAAGTTATGATATGTACCTATGTATTGAAATTGTGTAATATGCTTAGTAATTTGTTTTGTGACTATTTTGGATTGTATAAAATGAGAATTTGATATTTAGTTGGTTAATTTGCTAGAAATTCAACATAAATAAGTTAGATTTGTTGTAATGCAAACAAAAATAGAAATTTGATGTCGTGTTCAAGAAAGGAAAAGTAATTTATATTAAAATTTTACAATTTAACTTTGAAGCCTTAGTAAAGGGTCTTTACAAATACTTGGTCAAATCTTTCACGCCTTCAATTAAGGAGGATGGATCATATCCGTAGATTTACTACCTGATTCCTAGATGTGAAAGTGATCTCCTTTAGTGTTGTTCCCAGTGTAATATAGAAATAGGACAATTGAGAGGCTTATGTAAGGCTATTTTCAAGTGCACCTAAGGGGCTTCTGGTATACTCAATGGCACGTGGAAGATCAAAATTGTAACTAATGCAATACTACTTGTCGAGGTACCAATAGAGGTGTATAAGTGTGTCCAACTAGATGACTCCTCTTATATTTCCCTCGTGTATGCTTCCCCAACCATAGTTTTACCTACTAGATGACAAATATATATGTTTAAAGACGTTATAACGCATCTCTAGCCTTAAAAAAATCTAAATTTTGGGCATGAGTTGGCATAGAAAAGATATTTGATAACAATTGTGATGTACTTAAGCAATAGAAACAATGTTATTGACCAATTATTTGAGAAATATAAACTATAGAAAAATAAACAAGGAGACAATAGTATATAACTTGTAGAATATAACCCTTGTATTGATAATTCGAGAAAGAGAAAAAGCAATGTTCATGGGTCTCTTCAAGGGGGTAATGTCCTTTAAACAGAAATCCAAAACACTACATAGCCTATTAGCTCTATAAATAATTTCTCTCTAACAAAACTCTAACGAATTTGGTCTCATCAGTAATGAGTACCAACCACTTAGTGGGCCTTATTTAATAAAGATGACCCTCTTACATTGAGTAACTAAACACTAACTACCTAATGGACCTTTATTAAAAAAGATGGCCTTGTACATAATCACTAACTCCTAAGTGCCTCAAAGTAGAGAGGTTAGAATAGGGACCTAAAAAAATATGATACAAACTCCATGAACCATTTGAGGTATATCATTGTGTTAGATAACATAAATATAATACTTAACATACATAACACATTATCTCACTCATACTTATGGTCAGTTTCTCTCTTAAAAAGTGGGATGCTCGAAAAACGAAAACTTCACTTTCATTTTCTTTCCTAAAGGGTTTATCACAACAAGTTTTTGCTTGAATTTCTTGCACGTGAAATTCACATACCATTATCTTATAGGACTTATTTTTGGTGAAAAGCAATTTGAGATGAACCGGGAACGGGCTATGTGGCTAGGGTTTCCCTAGTCGCATCCCCTCCTGTTGTTATTTTTGGGCACCTCCTCTGCCAGGACCCCCTGTGCTCCACTCCTGTGGCTTCTTGGTGTGCCCCAACCTCGATGGATCTGGTGTGTCGATGTCCTCTTTGTGGGTGCCTCCTCTGCCGACATCCTCCTTGTGGCTTCGTCCCTGTGGATGCACAGATTTTTTTCCTAGTGCTCTAGCCTTTTCAGTTTGGGTTTGCTCTGGTGCGCCACCTTCTTGCGCGGCTCGTGGATTGTTAGGTGGTTGTTGTCTGGTTTCTTTGCTTGGGATTTGGTGGACTATGCTTCTTCTGAGTCTTTCGATAGCTCCCTTCCTCGATGTGTTGGTGGCTAGGTTATGGGTCTCTAGTTTTGAGATCTGGAGCTTGATGTTGCAGTTGTTGGACTTTTCTGCTTCTTTGGTGGTTGGAATAGAGCTTTGAGGTCCATCATCTGGGCGTGTAGTGTGGAACTGTGGTTCTACGCTTTGAGGTCCTTCTTGAGTGTCCAATTCTATCTTTTTCTTTAGTGCAAGATCTTACCAATCATTATTATTGTAAATATTTTTAGTAGTTTAGTAGCTTTTTCTAAGCCCTTTTGGGTTTCTTATTTTCTACTCTTTTACCCATGGATTGAGGGAAGTGCATCATACCCCTGTGTATGTAATTTTGAGTCTTTTTGGATGAATAAAATTACGAATTTTTCCAAGAAAAAAAAATATAACTTATTTTTTATATGCGTAAGCATTTTTTATTAATCAATTAAAAAATATGAATTCCAACTCCATATTAACACAATACAAGGAGAAATAATGATATTAACCTTGTATCTCTTACATGGAAGAGAAAAAGACTTTACCAATTTTTCACAAAGTAATCTCTCCCATAAAAAAAAAAAATTAAGAACATAGGATATAATTTGGTCTTCTATGTGTACATCACACATTCAATCAATCATTATCTTCATGTGTCACCGTGAATACTTTAAAATGTTGAATAAATATATCATTTTGTATTTCCTAAAAACAAACCATGAAAATGAACTTTGATATATATATATATATATATATATATATATATATAACATTAAACCACTACGTTTAAATATCCATAGCTAACTTTAAAGTACTAAGTAAATACTTCAAAATAGAATAATGATGACTGATAGAAACTATTTTACATGCTTTGAACTTGGTCGAATGATGAGGTTATCTACATCAATGGACCCCTCGATTGATTAGCACAACTTTTGCAAATAGTGTTCTATGAAAGAAATAATTAATAAAACTGGTTGCATATATTAATATAATATTTATAAATATGCAGAGGGGATTTTTAAGCATATGTTATATTGTTCTTACAAGATGCAAATTATGAGTGTGGGCTCTTTTATTTTATTGTCATCCTATCGTTTTCTTGTCATCCTATCGTTTTATGCAAATTATGAGTGTGGGCTCTTTTGACTCAAACTATGATGATGGCGTGAGAATTATAAGTTCATTTTTTCCTTTTTTCCACTTAGTTTTTTTTTCCAACGTTAACAAGCTTCCACATAGTTTTATTATTTCATGTGAGATTGTCTATTGTTGGAACAAGGGAAGTGAAAACGTCGATTTTTATATAATAAAAAGTATCATGTTTGTCAAAATCTGATTCGACAAAGAATTGGAGGTCATATTGTTGCCTTCGTTGTTCCCAATGTAAAATATGTTTGCATTTCCAAAGTATTTGGTATTATATGGTCTTTTTTTAATTATAAATTTTGTTATGCATTCGTCGAAGGTGGATTAATGCTACCATTAATTTGAATGTTTGGTTTAGCATTTTATGCTAGGCAAATTTATGGCAATGTTTAATATGGTGGCATATCCAAAGTTTGGCTTTGCAATACATTCTCTGGTGTTCGAACTATTGTTACAAAAAATATATGAATTTATTTGGGATACGTCAGAGACCTGCCACATTGAATTTTTTTCTTAAATGTTTACAGTGTATTTCTGACAAACTTAAATGTTTAGCTAACATGCTTGGTAGTGTTGAATGGTTACTTAACAGGCTTGTTACAAGACATTTTCTTCCGTTTTTAAAATTTATATGCTCCAACGGCATTGTTGATTCACTAGTCCATGCTTGCTTTTTTCATGGCACTGATTTCTTATTTGCATGTTCTCGTTGTTCTTGCTTGCCTGTTCGTGTTGTTGCAATTTCACGTTTGGGTTTCTGCAGTCGCGATTGGAAGAGCCTCGTTCCTGGGGGGGTTGTTGCTTTTTCATTTCTTCGTTGTATGTTGTTTATTGTTGCTTGATTCGACTTTGCAGGGTTCCGGTCATGCGCCTGCACTTGGGCCTTTTGGTGCTTCTTGGTTAGGTTTTTATTTGGTGTTTTTTCTTGTTTGCCCAGGGTTTGCAATGTTGGGATGTTGCATCTACGGTTGGATCTCTGGTTACATTTTTTTGCACTTCGGTTTGCATAGAATACTATTAAGATAAAATAACAAACAAAAGAATTGCAGGCGATGTAAATTGCATCTGTTACGCATTGAAACAGAGTTTGTCGACCTCAAAATATATTTCATAGCTGCCAATGTGTTTTCCATGGATTTTGTGTTACTATGGTTTCATAGTTATGAGAGTGCCTTTTGTTGTGTGGGAGATATAGTTGTTCTATGCCTTTTACTTTCCTATTGTAAACTATGTTTGACTCTAGCTTGTCGCGTATCTATGGTCATTCCGAGCGACCATCGTTCGGTTGCATACTTAGCCAGTTTTATGGACACGGCTTCGCGAATAGGTTCTATCGAACTATGGCAGGTTGTGTTCAGTGTATACATTAGCTTTGCCAAATTAGTTTTCTTTAAAAAAAGGCCTCCTGGACAAAAGAGAATGCAATTTATGAAATTATAGGTTTCATGGACAACATAGGTTAATGATCGCAGCTTCTGGGGGTGGCGGGCTGAAAATTGGGGTTTTTAAGATAAAATAACAGAGTAAAGAATTGCAGACAAAGTCAATTGCATATGTTACGCTTTGAAGCAGAGTTTGTCGAGCTCAAAATATATTTCATAGTTGTTGATGCTTTTTCCATGGATTTTGTGTTGTTACAGTTTCATAGTTATGAAATTGCCTTTTGTTGTGTGGGAGATATAGTTGTTCTCTCCCTTTTACTTTCTTGTTGTAAACTGCGTTTGACTCTAGTTTCTCGCGCTTCTGTGGTCATACCAAGCGACTGCAGTTCAGATCCATACTATGACAGGTCGTGTGTGGTGTATGCATTAGCTTTCCCGAATTAGTTTTCTTTAAAAAAAAAGCCTCATGGACAGAAGAGAATGCAATTTATGAAATTATAGATTTCTTGGACAACATAGGTTAATGATCACGAGTTCTCAGGGTGGTGGGATGAAAATTGGGCTTTTGTTGTTTCGTGCCCTGCAAATAGCACAGAGAGTTTCACGATCATTTTGATCGGTCGTCATTCGGTTGCATACTTAGTTAGTTTTATGGATGCGGCTTGGCAGATAGGTGGTATTGAACTATGGTGTATACATTAGCATTTCTGAATTAGTTTTCTTTAAAGGAAGGGCTCCTAGACAAAAGACATTGAAATTTATCAAATTATAGGTTTCCTGGACAACATAAATTAAACATAGGAAATATGTAATTTTATAAAGTAGATATATAAAGCCTGCACGAAGCCCTCGTCCCATACTTAGCCAGTTTTTGCATCGCGGGTTCTCGCGGTGAGTGGCTGAAAATTGACAATGGGAGAGTTCCCCGATATAAAAATTGACCATCGGACTCGCGGACTATTTGAATTTGAAGGTCGTCATGTCCAAAAAATTAGCATTGTCGAAATAGTTTACTTTACGTACGTCATTTTACATACCTTGGTGGACAAAAAAACACACACAAAAAAATATTAAGCATTTTTTGGATCGCGGGTTCTCGTGGTGGCGAGCTCTAACTTTGGCCACTGTTGTTCTGTGTCCTACAAATAGCACGGATAGTTCCATGATATACAAATAGACAATTGGACTAGCAGATTATTTGAATTTCAAGAGCTCGTGTACAAAAAAAATAGCATTCTCGAATTATTTTTCTTTACGTACGTTCTACATATGCTCGTCGACAAAAACAGAAAAATAGTAGTAACATTTGTTACATAGGGCTGCATCCTTGCTACATTCAACGCTTCCCAATACACATTAAATATGCTTTCAAAATTCAGAACCGACCAGACAGGTTTGAAAAGATGGGCTTTAATAACTCGAAAGTTCGAGGACATTTCCGATTAAAATAAATAGACAGGCTAATATTCAACCCTTGTTTTTTTATTTTGAACATGCAGGGAAAGTTGAAGACTCAAACGCAGCATAGTTCTGCGGTTATTAGATACTCAATTTGCATTCTCATTGTGGCTTCTGCCAATGAATTGTCCATCATATATGACCTTCCTTCTAGGTTGTTAGATCTTTTTTCACCTTTACTCAAATAATAAATATGTCATTGAATTTGAAGAACATTGAGTACTAAAGTGTCTTTTTGCCTGCATTTTGAATTTGTGAATTTTTATTTTTATTTTTTTTGCTTCTACAGTTTTAGTTTTCTTAAAAGCTTCAGCATAGTTCATGAATGTGTCGCCCACAGAGGACTTGACGTCACGTCCCTCTTTAATATTGTGCATTTCAAAATGATGGGATTTAATAACTGAAAATCTTGAGGACATTTCCCATTAAAATGAATAGACAAGCGAATATTATGGGATCTAGTAATTTCTTAAAAGCTTCAGCATAGTTCATGAACGTGTCGCCCACAGAGGCCTTCACGTCATGTCCCTCTTTAATATTGTGCATTTCAAAATGATGGGCTTTAATAACTAGAAAGCTTGAGGACATCTTCCATTAAAATGAATAGACAGTCGAATATTATGGGATCTGGTATTTTCCTTTTGCATGCATTTTGAATTTGCGAAAATACTTTTTATTTTATTTTTTTGCTTGTGTAATTTTAGTTTTCTTAAAATCTTCAGCATAGTTCACAAACATGTGACCCACTGAGGCCTTGACGTCATGTCCCTCTTTAATATTGTGCATATCTTAGATGTCAGATTTGAGAAATTGCTCGGATATGAGAATTTTAATACGTGCTGCTAGTCACTATTCAACGTACATATTCAAAAAGATTGGCATTAATAACTAAAAATATCAAGAACATCTGTCATTAAAACGAATCAACACAAAATGTACGGAAGACCATCCAGCCTTGCTTT
The DNA here is from genome assembly GCA_009831015.1 of Picea engelmannii. Lineage (NCBI taxonomy): Eukaryota > Viridiplantae > Streptophyta > Pinopsida > Pinales > Pinaceae > Picea > Picea engelmannii. Next base: position 460,382 of record ML785412.1, read on the forward strand.
TAAATACTTATTTCCATTTTTCTCTATCATCAAAGAGTTGCGCTTTAGGGTGCCTTCGCTCTAATGTTCCTGGTCATGGACATGGAAGACAACTTAGAGATGTGATTGAGGGGAAGATGAAAGAAGATAGATTGGTTTTATGTGACGTGAGCTTTGAGTAAAAAAAAACTGTGTTATACAAGAGAAACTCAGAGAGGACGAAAAAAAAAGAACAACTATGTTCTGTTTGGTGTTCTCCCTATGTTCGATGCTTTGGTTGGTTGAAAAGGCTGCTTGGAGATTTGTTTTTTGAACTTCTTTGTTTTCTTGCTAGGAATTGTAATGGATTTTTAGGTCACCTGAAATATAGTTCTTAGTTTAAGTATATAGCTTCTTCCAACAACACAGATTTGACCACTGTATCGAATTGTAGAGATCGCACAAGTATTTGTCTTCCTCGAAGGTTGGTAAGAGAATCTGTATGGCTGGATAAAACGACATATTATCACTACGAGAGTTTCTATTTCATAGTTTGATGACCTGCATGTGGCTCTCGTAGTCGACTTGACAGAAAGCCATTTTCTTTCTCAAAGTTTGTTCGGTTTCCTCTAGATGTAGTTGTAGAGTCCACATATTTGGTATCACCTCCGAACATTCCAGACCTTTCTGTGGACCGCCATACCTCCTCCTCTATGAGGAAAGATATATTATGATGCCATCCGCAACATTTGATACACTTGCCAGACTTGTGATGGTGCATTCTGCAACATTGTAACGAACTGCCTCGTTACGACAACTGTTCGAGTGATAGGTGCAAAAAAAATTTTTGTGTTTAAGGTGTGTGCGCGCGTGTGGAAGTAACAACATACTTGACTCTACGTCGCCACTCGATGACCAACAAGACGCAACCACGTCAAAAGTAAAACTGACCACCCGCCCATCCTACCCTGCAAGGTTAGGGCCTCCAGGACACATAATCAACGCTCAAGCCCAGGTTCCCATCGTCTTTAACCATTTAAGGTCTCAGGGTTGGCGACTGTTCTGAGGAACCTGGAGGTGTCTACATCCCACCCGACACCACCGACCAAGCAACCAACTGATCAAAATCAGTACAACATAAATAAGAAGAACGAAATGCGCCCCTTACGGAAGGCGCGCGACAAGGACTCTGAACACGAACACCCAAGTCCACATTAATCAATGAATCAACAACCCTCATTTACCAACTCTGAGTAGTTTATGTTACGTAAATCCTGGACATTCCAACTAAGACACAACCTTACAACAAGATAACCATATCATATCATCCTTAATCATAAAAACGTTGAAATAAATAAAGGTCATACATCCAACTCTAATCCTTGCAATTGGTTGTATGGTACAAGAAACACAATTCATATTCGACGATATATTACAATACGAAATTTAATAACAGTGTTAACTATTTAACAATATTTAACAGTATTACTATCAACACCATATTTAACCATTATATCATACCAAATTAAAAATGATGTCAACTTAAATGAGTAATACTATTCAACAAAATATCTCTAGAAATAAATGATGTTAAGTTTCTCTTTTATAAGATATGACTCTATTTAATGTAACTTAATTATTCAAGTACATTCATTAAATTACTTTTGTATGGAGGAAATCTAGGTACATTATAGCTATTTTAAGGACTTGTATTGTGCCTCAGTGGACATGACACTTTATCCAATATCATAATTCCAAACACTAACAAAGAGATGTATAACATTCCTACACATAAACCAAAGTAGAGTAATATAATAAAATATTAATGTAAAATATTAAATCTAAAAAGATTACCAAGTATAGAAACAATCATCATAATTTAGGAACATCAATTGAGAATAAAATAAAAATATAAACATAAAATGACAATATTAAAAGGCCATATTGGAAAGGACAACTATCACCATTACTAATGACATGATTCAAGGTAACCATTTAGTTACAAGTGCTAATACCCATAAATAATGTCATAAATTTAGGAACATCAATTGAGAATCTCATATACACCCTAATCAGGATGGCAATCTATAAAAGGTAAAATTTAAAATGATAATAAATAAAAATGGTTGTCTATACATAATGAAAATATTAAGGACAATAAAAATGGGCAACATCTGGGAATGTCAACAATCATCATTACAATGATAATATGTAAGGATTATCATTAATTCAAGGAGGTCAATAGAGACTACCTCCTAGATACATCTCATTGAGATAGCAACCCACCTCACAAAAAGGCAAATTACAATGATAACCTTTAAAATGACTATAATTAAAACCACAATGCATAAAATTTAATAGAGGATGTTCCAAATATTAATCACATATTGAACAGCAATATGGAATTGATATATAACCACTGTTTTATAGAACGAGTGACTTAATATATAAAAATTATTAATTTATGAGTGTTTTTTTTTTTAATATTTAATTAATATTACTGTCCTTCTAAGATAGCTAATTAATTATATATAATCGTAAGGACACGAGTCATTTTATCAACCATATGATTTGAAGAACATATACGATATGAATGAAATATCTTCTTTAAAAATTCCATCATAAATAAACAATAGAGTTCCAAATATACGAATTTAAAAATGTATAGTTATTATTAATCAGTACAGAAACAGCAGTGTAGAAACGGCATGAATATTGGAACATCAGTATAGAAAAGGCATTATAGAGATGTTTCGTAATAATGAAACAGCAGTATATAAACGGCATTAATATTGGAACAACAGTATAGAAAAGGCATTATAGAACTGTTTTGTAATAATGAATCAGCAGTATATAAACGACATTAACCAAATATTGGACAGCAATATGGAAACAGCAGATTGAAACGGTATTGACCGATTATAGGAACATAGTATCCCACGACAACATTGAACCCAAAATTTAAGGTAGCCGCATTACCCATACTGTTCATGGATCAAGTCAACCAGGATGTTAATCGGGGATGATAAATACCAGCCCAGGAATCGAAAATAGAGCCATGGTATTCAACCACGCTCCCTTCGTGAAGGAATCCTACCCGGACTGAGGACGCAACGGTTAACTGTAAAACTCAACGAAAATGCAACAGGGGATCAGCGCTTACGGGGATCTCTGGTCACGAGTGGCGCCATAAACGGAGTTGATCCGGGCGTACTGGGTGGTCGTGGAAGGCAGCGCAGTCGGGGGAATTAGAGCGTTACCCCTCCTATGCCATAATCATGGGGAAAATCGCGCGGACAGTGACAACTCAACCCCACACAAAACCAAAACGCAAACACAGGAAGGACACAACTCAAACGCAGCAAGCAATTAAAGGGTTTAAGCAACTGGTTAACGATTCAGTTTGACGTTAAACATAAGGCAGCAACTAATAAAGGCGACTGAAGAGAAAACGCAGACCCCCCCCACGTGACCACACATCCCATGATTATACAGGGCGCAGTAATGCTAGGGGCGAATGCCAACATTGACAGGATCGAAGGAATGGAAACACGGGAATGCACGCAGACCCCGACCATTAAAACGAGATGTACGGGAAGCACACAGTTTGCAGTTGTATTCCTATTGAAAAAACGCAGAACCCCCAACGAATCAAAGGAAATGTAAGGAAGGCACACAGATTGCAATTAGATCGGGTTTCCATTAACGCGTAGACCGTAGCAATCAACGAAATTAATGGGATTCGGTCTGGAAGAGAGCGCCCACAGAACAGAAGCAGAAACGCACTGTATAAATATAAAATCGAACATTAACCCCAACGGAAACGCCCAATACATTGTGGCAACGCCAGAAGCAAAAAGAAAATGCAGCTCATTTACCCCTTAAAACGCAGACAAACCCCCAAAGGCATTGCCAGCAGATGACGAAACGACAGAAGATAAATTGCATGCCAGGTTACAATGATTTACCAGAAGATAACAATGTCAGGGGTTCTCTAAATGACATAGATTTAGCATCCATTCAGACTATTTCTACCTTGACACGGAAAGGGAGGGCTTTGAGGTTTACTATCTCTTTTAAACTGTTAGACAGAGAAGGTTCAACCAAGCTGCTGGCCTTTTCCCCAGGTCAAAGATAGAAAGCTTCGAATGCTTCAGACGAAGGTGTACAGACAGAGAAGGATGTTTTATACAGCCTAAAAAAATTAACAGATCGAGAGAGAGATGTTCTCATAAACATTTGTTCAGTAACCATTTAAAGAAAACGAATCGCCAGAACCAATTTGACGCTATCCATTTATAAACAAATTGCCTGGAACAAGTTCTTTTTCAGCAAGACATCAGGAACAATTTCACTAACCCTTTTTAAACAGTTTTGCCAGAGTTAAAATCATACCTTAGCCACTCGCCCGCCTCGGAAGATGTCCAGCGCTCTGTGCTGCATCCCGCGCTCCTTGCCACTCCCGCTTGCCAACTGAAAAAAGGCTCACCGGTACCTCCCAGCCAAACGCTAGGGGTACTCTGCTTCCCCCTTAGCCCCCCGAGCCGCAAAGGGGCCACACAAGAACCAGAGATAGACTAGCGTCTCAGCTCGCCTCCATGACGGAGCTACCACTCCAACAAAGCTGAGATTACACCCAACTCCTCACAAGAAAAATCGTCAACCACAATTCGGAAGCATAACGTTACACTAACCGTTCCCCCCTTTTCTTCCTTCCTTTCCCTTTCTTTTATAGCAAAATGAGACCCAGTTACTTTTCTAATTATCATTTAATTTATTTTTAATGACTAATCCTCTAAACAATCTCCGTCGTCCAAGTGTCACACATCCATAGGTTCTCCAATAATTAAATTATTTTTAATAAATAAAGTTCTAATTTCCTCACTCCCCCCAAATCGCTCCTTAACTTACTCCTAGGGTCCCTAGATCCCCTCTCATGCTTTTAATCACTTTCCTAAAATGAAGTTCTGAAATTTAGTAATTCCTTTAATGCAGATTCTTTTTTTTGCTTTTTACCCTAAGTCTCCTACTTTCCAATTTTTAAGTTTCCTTCTTCCAAGTTTCCTTATATATATATATATATATATATATATATATATATATATATATTCTTCTTTTATTTCTTTCTTTCCATTCTTTATTATTATTATATTTTTTTTGTTAATCCCCCAATTGATAAATGCGCTTAACATTCTTTTCAATATATATAGACAAACATTTTTATTTTTATTTATTTTTTTAAATCCTAGTTTTTATACTCCCCTTTTTAAAAAATTTAAGTCTCCTTTATAATTTAAACGCCACGGGTTTCA
>ML785412.1:477061-494033 GCA_009831015.1 Picea engelmannii
TCCAAGGGTGCCACTCGCCTTGATTGCTTCTGTCATGCGACGTGCCCTTCAGGACGCACCACGTGCTCCAAGGGTGCCACTCGCTGACGTGTAAATCTTTGCGCGACGTGCCCTTCAGGATGCACCACGTGCTCCAAGGGTGCAACTCGTTGGCTTGACGGATTGGTAGACTCTATAACCCCTGGAGTCAACACTCCGCTAGGTGAATCATGTGGGAGACTAAGGGCTCTAAGGAATAAGGCCCCCGCCTTATTGCGCACCCCTTAGAATCATCGTGAGCGACTGTCACAGTCTACCCTCACGGCATCGTGGATCCTCTCGAACTAGGTAATCGTTAACCTACAGTTTGAGCCACGGCGGGAGTGCTAGTAGGCTGTGGCAGGGCTGTTGTCCACACCTCTCCCTCAATCTCTCTGGAACTCGTGTGTGGCCCCTTTACTCCATATGTGAGTCCGGTCAGCAAGCTATCGTCATCCTGCATCATCAACCATCATGTCAGATCATGTCAACAACACATCATAAAATCAATAGAATATCATCAAATCGAAACAATATCACCGTAAATGAAACAACTCAAAAATCCCACTCCCTGACTCAATCCGGAGTCCAAGGGAGTTCCATCGATGCCTCTGCATCCTCAAGGTCCGAACCCTGCACACTCAAATGAAGTTGAGTCAGCAGCACCTGTCTACATCAATGCAGTAAAAACATCCTGTCATATAACTTAACACATCATAATGAAGGAAAAAGTTTATCATCATACAATCCAGATCACTTGCGAGCAAGTGTCCTCAAAGAATAAGTTTTGTAAGTGCGCCAGAGCGGGATGTTACAAACATTTGATGCACTTGCCACACCTCAGCTACCCGAAGAAGTTATGTACCTCAACAGATTTACATTTTGCATCTGGGTTGGACGTTTCTTCCAATTTACTATAATAAAGCAAAGAAGTTCCACATACAAATCCTTAGGCAGGCTTCTCAACCAAACAAACGATCGAATACAGGGAGAATATCAGTCACTATATACTTGAATTTTTTTCTCCTGCCTTAACTATTGTGACATAAAATGACTATGTTCACTGTGAAATCGCCCTGATTCGCATTTCTTAGTTGTCTCGGATGTGAATGCTCAGGAACATTGCAAAGCAAACACCTTAAACCCCAACTTTTCGACGACAGAAGGAAATTAATAGTTGACAAATAATGGAATGTTGAATAAGAAGTCATTGCAAACAGGCCATATCTGGAAGAAACAAGGTATTCAAAAAACTAGGATAGATGTACTTCACAACATCGATTAAGTACAAAACCCAAAATTGATATTCAACTCGTTTTTTACAAATAAAGAGTTTGAACATCAAGAAAAGTGTGAAGAAGCTTCATCAATGTACATATTTTTAATTGGTCGACGGCAGGCGAATTCACAATCGTTGTCACAAATAGCCTCAGTTGTATTTTGTAACACATCTTATTTGAGTATAGAATAATTTTGTTTATTTCTTAGTAGTATTTTCCAATTTCTGGTATTTGTTTTAATTGTATTTTGTACCTTCTTCCCTTGTGTCATTAAACATGAATGAAAATCTTTTGTTTCTGTTGCTCACTACTTCAATCTAAATAAAACCTAGTATGTTCTTTCTTTACATTTTACATTTAAAAATACTTTTTCATAGGCCATACTTATGTGGCGTCGGCTCTGTATTTAAAGAAAGAAATTGGAGGACCCGTTCTGCTCCCATTCTTCAGGTTCCGGAAATAGAAGGAATTCATGAGTTACAACAAGGCAGTTGAATTGTTGATGCAATGTTCCTGTGAAGTATGTTGGATATATTGCAGCTTGTTCTATTTGATAATATCCATGCATATATATTAATATAAGTACTGTTGGAAAAAATATAGAAAACTTCCTCTTCGGAAAATCTTAGGCAATTATGTTTGGGTTTGCGGTATTAAACAAATATGTCCATTGTTCCATCGTATACATCTTGCAGCCTAAGAACTTCTGTAGTTTGCAATTTATGCTTTAATTACTTAAAGTCACAACAAATTTTGATTGCCTTTAATTTAATTTAGATATTCATGTTTATGGAGAGTCATTGTTTGTTAAGGTCATTGCAACGAATACAAGATGAATAGATGATAAGGAATTTATATTGTTGAGACCACAATGCAAAGTCATGTTTCTTGTTGCGCTATGTACATCTGCAATCAAAATTTTCCTGGTTTCAACGAAATTTGCGATCCGAAGAGCATCTTGCAAATTGGGAGATCATTTGCATTTGAAACAGAAACAATCCATTAATATATATTAGTATGAATACTATTCAGATAAATACGAAAACTTTCTCCATTGATAGATACTACTATGAATATTGTTGAAATAGATATCAAAATTTCGTCTTGGCCAATACTTAGCCAGTTATCTGGACACCAGGCCCCGGGTTCGCGGTATCCAGCACCTATGTCCCTGTTTTGTCATATACATGTTGCAGGCAAAGAAATTCACTAATGTGCACTTAATTCTGTTACTAGTGAGAAGTCAGCAGAGGTTCAAAAACATTGCCATTAATAAACGGAAAAAAAAAAAATGTTTTCCCGACTCTCAGATACTTATCTCTTTTCCCATTTTTTTTCATGTCCATTATGGATTTCTGGTTTTATACTTATTCTTCTTTCTATGTATGGCGGGCTAACATGTCGTCATCTCCATCTATATCCTCGCAAGACGGATCCGACCGACCGTTGTTCCATTCCATACTTAGCCAATTTTATGCCCGTCACTGCTGTGTCGGCGCTTGCGAGCCCAGTTGCTTATCGTTCCACTATATACATCTTGCATTGAAAAAATTTGTGATCTACAATTCTATCGTGGGTTCGTATACATTAACTTCGTTCAAAGTATTTGTTGTTGATTTGCATCCCTAGCAACTTCGTGTCCTTCCTGACATACATCAACAATGGTCTTACCAGTGACAAGTGGACATAGTGGTACGAAAGATACTTTCATGATCTGCAATTCATGCCTTAACATCTCAATCTATATCCTCACACGACGGATCCAGCCAACTGCTATTCCTTTTCATACTTAGCCAATTTTATGCCCGTCGTTGCGGGGATGTCACTTGCGAAACGAGTTGCTTATCGTTCCACTATATACATCGTGCACTCAAAACATTCATGATCTACAATTCCACCGTGGGTTCCTTGTATACATTAAGTTCATTCAAAGTATCTGTTGTTGCTTTCCATCCCCAACAACTTCGCATCCTTCCTGATATACATCAACAATGCTCTTACCAGTGGCAAGTGGACACAGTGGTACGAAAGATACTTCTGTGATCTGCACTTCATGTGTTAACTGGTGAGAACTTAGTAGGGATTCGCAAGCATTTTCATTAATAAAAAAACACTAGATGTTCTTCTGCAAGATACTTGGTTCTTTTTCCCTTCTCTTCTTCCCGTCTATTACCTAGAATTTCACTGCGAACTTCTCTGTCCTTTTTCCCTTATTTTATTCCTCTATATTATGGGACTATAAAATATGGACATGATATTTTATAGAACATGTACAAATTATGCATTCCATACCTAGTGACATTTTGGATCACGGGTTCTCGGCCGACCGGGCGGGCTCAAAATTGGGCCTCCATTGTTTCGTTCCCTACAAATAGCACCCCGAGTTTCGCGATATAAAAATTGAAAAGTGCACCTACGGACTGGCTAACTCAACATTGCACTTCTATTGTTTTGTGTCCTCCAAACAACGCTCCCAGTTCCACGATATAGAAATTGACACACAAAGTGCAGGACTGGCAGGGTGGAGATTGCCATTCTTTACGGATGCTAATCCCTATGAAGTATCTAACAGTATCTAAAAAATTATTTTAGTTTTTATTTTTTCCCTGTATAATAGTATCTAAAAAAATATTTTGAATACTAAAATAGCTCTTAGTAGTGACAATTGGACACAGAGGTACAAATCAGTTGGGATTTCACTCTCTGCAATATACAAATTGACTACCGGATTCTGACATCATACGATCTTCCATGTTACAAATTATGCATTCCAATGTTTGGAGCGATACAATTAGAAAGTTTGGGCCTCACCTCCTTTGCAAACACTTTCTCAGCCTGTTTTGGATCCTCCTGTTTCCCGGTTCATGAAATATGCAACTCCAACATTGGCGGGTTGACATATGTTTATCTCCATCTAGCCTGAGTCGACCTAATGGTTAAGAACATGTGTTTCCTCTTAAGAGGTCACAGGTTCAAATCCAGAGGGGGGTAGGGTATGTATACCTTCGTAGACTTTACCAGTCAAATCGTTGGGTGGAGGGGGGTCCCTTGTCCCACAAACAAGGGGGTCTCATACACCAATTTGGTGTGCTGGCTTGGCCGTGACCTTAAAAATAGATTATTATTATTATTATTATATAATCAGACGACAAATCCGACTGACCGTTGTTTCTTTCAATGCTTACGATATGTTTCTCTATTATATACATCTTCCACTCTAAATTTCTTGTGATCTACAATTCCACTGCTAACTACTCCATTCTTTTTCCCTTTTTTTCTTCTCGTGTATTATGGGACTATAAAGTATGGACATTATATCTTATAGAGCATGTATTAATTCCCATGATATTTTATAGAGCATGTACAAATTCTGCATTCGATATCTAGCAACATTTTGGATCGTAGGTTCTCAGGTGGGTGGACTCAAACTTGGACCTCCATTATTTCATGGCCTACAAATAGCACCCACAGTTCCGCAATATACAAATTGACAAGCGAACCTGTGGAGTGGCTGACTCAACATTGCACTTCCATTGTTTTGTGTCCTCCAAACAGCACTCGCAGTTCTGTGATATTCAAATTGACACACAGAATGCAGGACTAGAGGGGTGGAGATTGCCATTGTTTACGGATGCTAGTCCCTATGAACTATCTAACAGTTTCTAAAAAATTATTTTGAATACTAAATTAGGTCTTAGTACTGACAGTTGAACACAGAGGTACAAAACAGTTTAATTGCACTCTCCGCAATATACAAATTGTCTACCGGATTCCAACATCGTCCGCTCTTCCATGTTACAGATAATGCATTCAAATATTTGGAGTGATACAATTAGAAGGTTCGGGCCTCGCCTCCTTTCCAGACACCTTCTCACCCTATTTTGGATTCTCCTGTTGTTAGGTTCATGAAATCTACAATTCCAACGTGGTCACTCTACCACTGCTCACAAAGGTTTCAAAGTATCTCTTGTTGACTTCCACCCCCACTAACCTCACGTGCTTCCCGATGTCCTACCATATCCTCTTCATTGTTACGCATATTGCACTCAAAAAGTTCTAAGACATACAATTTGACCCTCGCGCCCTCACCCTCAACGCTTGTACGTTGCAACCATATTTTGTAGCTGTCCTTTTTCCCCTGCCCGTGACCTCCGTACTTTCTTACTATGCGATTAGAAACCTTTCATGCTAGTAGCTGACCATGCAGGAACCGTCAACATTTTCATTAATGGCCGAAAACCTCGAGGAGATCTCCCATTATTACGCATTAAACCAAGATGTGCGGAGAGTTATTTTGTCCCTTCTGATTGTTCATCTCCAACACACGTCCTCGTGTTGGGCTGCTCAAGAAATCTACAATACTTAATCACTCATTGCAATATCCAATGTGTTGGCATTTCTATGTATGCAATTAGTATTGTTTAATGTTAACAACGCATCATGCAACAGTCGTCCAAATTTTCATTAATCAATGAAAGTCTCGAGGACATCTCCCATTCACACGCTTTCGACCAAAATTTGCACAGGGTTATATTATCCCTTCCAACTTTCATTGCATTCATAGGCTAGAACAAACAAACATTCTTGTAGACTTATGGCACCAGATCAACAGAATTTTTGTAGAGATACAGTAAATATGTTCACACAAGAGGACCAGAGATTTCAGTGGTTCAAGGCATACTTTTACTATTCATCTCGTTCCGCCCAAAACGAAGTGATTTGGACCTCTGGAATCGCTCGTGCAGGCTGCGTTCCTGAGGTTTTTGACTCTAAGGAGGTGGTCTCTTGGTGCCCCGAAAAAAATATTCCAATCCAAAGAATTATTCCACTGCGTGACCATTCTCATGTTTCTTTGTCGCCTCGGCTCTTCCGTGAGATGTTAAAATTGTTGAACCCAACATTGACGTTCAGAGGAAAAGACTGCAAACAGTTTCTAGAAAAACATCATAACAGGTTGGACATCTTAGTGGACTTCCTTAAAGACCCAACAACAGTTCCTGAAGATATCACAAGGTTGCAGGTAAGTTCCTTTAGAAATCCATTCTGGGAAATTGCTTGGTTGGTTACAAGAATAACGAGACAGGCATCCACAACAAGAATTTCCCATATAATTATTTATATTTTCTATTTCACAGTCAAAGAAAAATACATTTTCGATTGGCGGAAGCTAATTTCAATTGAGCTCTACTCCCAGTTGTCACGATTCAAAGAATCGAATAAATTTTATATGTCATCCTACTTGATTTTCGCAATTGTGTATTATTGTCCGTTTCCAAAACTTTCTCTTTCCAATAAAATAAATTGTGGATTCGACCCAATAACATTCTAGCACGAGGCCCTGTGGAGACACAAGGCCTCCCATTGTTTTTATGAAGTTTTTAATGGCTTTGTTTCAGTTTTCAAAGATTTATTGTTAGGCAAGGATGCTCCGTGGATGTCTGACCAGGCAACCAAGTTTTTGAATAGGAAGGGCACACTTGAGCAAGAGGAAAATCATAGTGTCCTCATGGTCTTTGGCTATAAGGAAAATCCTGGCTTCCTTACATGCCACATCACGGACAAGATGTTTGTTAAATAAATAGAAAGGCAATACAACCATTGGTTGCATTTTTTCCATGAAAAGGAAAAAAAAAAAAAAATCCTCTGCCCTGGAAAGTCGGAGACTTCGTGTGCAGAAACATCAACAAGATTGACGAGTTTGTCGCCCATTTCAAGAAATTGAGCCCAACGTACATTGAAAGGCTAAAAGGGTTTGAACCTAATGGCATTTTTTGAGAACATTTACTCGGTGTTGGCTTTAACACCTCTTTTATCCATACACACTTGACCCAAGATAGGAACAGTGTCGACAACAATCCTGCTTTTGTTGATTGCAACGCAGAGAGATTGCAAAGCGCCAATGAATTGTATAGACAACATGGAAAAGTATCTGGTGAGAAGAGTACCCATTCCCCCTCTAGCACTCCTAAGAGCACGACATCATGGAGCATATCTTCGACGGTCCACCCCAATAAGAACACAAACCAGAAATATTCGAACGGAGGATGAGATAAGAACCCTCCTCACATAAATATTGATAGTTATCACAAAATTCCACTGACGAAGAAGAGAAAAAACAATGTAGGACGGGTGGAGGAACCCCAAATTAAAAGTCGAAAACTGCAACTTGAAATTGAAGCTGAGCACATGCAGAAAATTGGGTCGTCCGTGGTGGAAATATCAGACACCGACTTTTTTGACATAGATGAATCCTTCGTAATCCAGAGCGTTATTTTTGACAACCAATCTAAAAGTATGGTCATTGAAAAGAGAGATGTAACAAACAGGAAAGGCAAATCTCGCACAAAGATTAACTTTAGCGAAATGTCGTCGTCCCAAATCTGTGAATTTCACCGGGGAACCAGTGACATTCTTCGTGATTCCATTGAACGAATTGAGACAGAAAATGCCAATATGAAACAACGCCTCAACGAATTTGATCAGGCTTTCCTTGCAACTCCATAATTTGCCAGTCCTTTGGAAAAAATCATGCCTTCTACCACTACAACGAAGATGAAAGTATCCTCTACCCTCCTTGCATTCTCTAGAGCCCTTATAAAGAATAACAACAAAAGAATGCATGTAGTTACTGAAGCCTGGGAAACATCACAAAATTTTGTTTCCTTCGGAAAGAAGGCCAATGATTTGTTGGAACAATTGGAGACGAATTTTAAAAATGAACAAATTTTCTGTGATCAGGTACTAGCCCCTTTTGCTAAATATGCCGACAACACATCGGAACTGAAAAGAAGATAGGAAAAACTCCCCTCGCCAAAGTGCACCAAAAAAGTAAAAGCATGCTGGCAAAAGAAATTTGACAACCTGCAGCTCATTGTTAAGTCATGTAAACGAGTCAAATCAAAAATGGAAGATTTATTCACAAGCCTGCTCCAGTTGGACTTAGCCGGAACCACCAACAAGGCTCAAGATCCTAACTTAATTCTTAAATCCTTGTCAATCACCAAGGAATCCTTCAAGGAACAAGTTGATATTTTAAAGGGGTTGTCTTTCGAAAATTTTTACAGCATACTTGAACATCGTCTAGATGAGCACGAACATTGGGTACTGGACTATGCCTCACACAATGAAGAAATTGAATAGACTCTGCATAGTATTTCAATGGATCTAAGGAAATTAGAAAACAACCTTTACGACATAGAAATCTGGGATGAAACCAACACAGCCCCCATGAAAAACTACATCGAATAATGGTTCCAAGAGAGAATGGACGACCTCATCCAGGAAGGGAAACAACCCGTCAACAGCTTTACAATGCCCATCGACGACAACAACAAAAACACATCGGCTTCATACTAAGTTTATACTGTATCTTTTTTTTTTATCAATCTAGTTTAATTCTATGTTCGCATCTTCTCTTCTTTATCAATCCACTTATGTCCTCTTTCAATAGAAAATTGTAACCAAACACTCTTAACTTCCAATTTTTTCTTTTCAGGTCTTCCTCTCTACCGTCGCACACTTCTTTCAACATTCCTAATTCTCGTACTTATTTCTTTTTATGGTCCGTGGGAGCCCCAATCCCACTCTATATGACAAACGCATTTAAATTTCCAGAAACATGTAAAAGACATTATTATTTTTTGATAAATTCCAAAGAAAACTTATTCGACAATGCCCTTATTGTATACTAAATTTTGGGTTTCCAGGAACCTTTCTTGTTTGTTCCAAATAAAACTAATTCGGATATGTTACATTTCTTGTCTCCTATTATATGCTAATTTTTTGGTCTTCAACAATGTTGATGCTTTAAATGTTGATGTAATTTCCAAAGATATGTAACAAACATTATTTATTTTATAATAAGTTTGTATAGTTCACAACGCCACTTCTCAATTTGTATATCGCAGAACTCTCGATGTTGTTTGTAGGCCACGGAACAACAGAGACACATTTTTGAAACCACCATCCCGAGAACCTGCGATCCAAAAACTGGCGAAGTATGGAATGACCACTCCCTGCATGCTTTATAAAACGTGTACAAAGAAAACTAATTCAGCAATGTTATTTCTTTTTTGTCCAAGAAAAGCCTTAGTTTTAAAGCAAGCTAATTCGGGAAAACGTTATTACTATTCTATTGTATAATAGACATTAATTTTTTGTAAATTTCTATAGCTTGCAACTCCGACTGTCATTTTGTATATCGTGGAACTGTCGGTGCTATTTGTAGGCCATGGAACATCAGAGACTCAATTTTGAACCCGCCAATTTCCAGAAACATGTAACAGACATTATTATTTTTTGATAAATTACAAAGAAAACTTATTCGACAATGCCCTTATTGTATACTAAATTTTGGGTTTCCAGGAACCTTTCTTGTTTTTTCCAAATAAAACTAATTCGGATATGCTACATTTCTTGTCTCCTATTGTATTCTAATTTTTTGGTCTTCAGTGATGTTGATGTAATTTCTAGAGATATGTAATAGACACGCAACGCCGCTTGTCAATTTCTATATCGCAGAACTCTCGATGTTGTTTGTAGGGCACAGAACAACAAAGACCCATTTTTGAAACCACTAGCCTGAGAACCCGCGATCCAAAAAACTGGCGAAGTATGGAATGAACGCTCCCTGCATGCTCTATAAAACATGTGCAAAGAAAACTAATTCGGCAATGCTATATCTTTTTGTCCAAGAAAATCCTTAGTTTTAAATCAAACTAAACTTCGCCTGTCATTTTGTATATCGTGGAACTATCGGTGCTATTTGTAGGCCATGGAACATTAAAGGCCCAATTTTGAACCCGCCATCCCAAGAACCCGTGATCCAAAAACTGGCTAAGTATGCAATGAGGGCTCCCTGTATCCTCTATAAAATCTCTTCCCCATACTTTATAAAAATAGAAATTCCGTATGTATAAAACTAAATATCTACTTTATACAAGTACATATTTCGTATGTATACTTTTTTTATTTGTGATGAATTTCTATAGTTTGCAACTCCATTCCTCGATTTTTGTATCGCAGAGAACATCAGAGGCCCAATTTTTGTATCGCGGAACTATCGGTGCTTTTTGTATATCGCCAGCCTGACAACTCGCGATCCATTACAAAAGTACATATTTCCTATGTATAAAAGTATTTCAATGTATTTCAACTTTCTAGCCACGTGTCTATTCTAGGCCGCTTTTACTCCCATCCCAACCTGCCAGGGACTCCGCTGCCATGCAACCTTGTTAAATAAAATGTTTGTATCATGTATCACTTTTTAGTGTATATGTTTATTTGTTTCCATTATTGTAAAGATGAAATTAATTTTTCAATTATTAGTTTAATTAGTTGAATCATATATTTAAGGTATGTTATTTCATCAATTCAAATTTAATCGAGTCATTTAATGTTACTAATAATTATTGTGAGTAACATTTGGGTCTTCTTTCATTTAGATATTTTGGAAAAAGGAAGGGAATTTCGCGAGAAGTTAAGTCATTCTCCATTATGATATTCTAGAAAAGAGAAGTGAATATTCTACACTTTAACTTAGTATATGAATCTCAAATGAATGATAACTCCAAAGAATATAGACGTGGGTATTTTCTTCTAACACGTTCTTTGCCAACCCACTATTGTGATTGTAAAGATGCCATAAATTGAAAAAAATGGGAATCTACCATAAAAAGCAATGATAGAGAAGATATAATTTTTAATACTCATGAACAATGGCAACATTAGTATAATTTCCAACATTGCCCAACTAAAAAGTTAATAGGAAAAGCATGAGGCAACTTTGTAATGTCTTTTCTTGTAAGTGTATAGAGGCCTAATACTTTCCACTATTTTCCCACCTACATTCATTCCCTCACAACCCACACAGAAAACTTAGACTCAAAAAGTTTCATATTGGTGCATAATAGAAACTTCAGATTTAAGGAAGGGGGGTATGAATGAGACTGGAAAGGAACTAAAACCCCTTTCCTTCTCCTCCCTAATATTCCTCCCATGACAAGAGATGCATTATGAGTGATCTTCATCAATGAGATAATAATTTGGAAGGGTTCCACCTCTAGGCATATTCTCTTCTCGTTCCCCAACAAAGAATGTGGTTGTTGTGGGTAACTTAAATTAGATAAAAAGTGTTTGTTGACTCCATTTTGATGTATAATTGTTGAATCTTATCATTTGCAATATATCAACCTCTTCAACTCTACAAGATTTTGTTTAATGATCACTTGGTTCTTTGATAACGAAAACAATATGTTTTCTTAAGGAGGGTCTTATCTCTATGTAAATGATTATACTCCATCCCAAGACCAGGAATGAATAGAATGCATGGGTACTTGGAATCATAACCCTGCAAGATTCTTCATCGACTCATAAATAAAATTGAACTTCCCTATAACCATCGAGTCTTCACTTAGTGAACCTGTGACATAGCGCCTATGTTCATGGGATATTAAAGAATACCCCCAATTTCACTAGATATTGATAAATACCTCCCAAAATCCTTTTGTTGAACCCCCCTCCCAATACATCTTTCCAATAAAAGAAACCCCTATTTTAACTAGATACCCCTTTTTATAGCCCCTAATACTTATAAACCCCTTGAGACCCCACACCCCTCCCCAATACCTACAATATATTGACCTTATTTTTCACAATTAAAAAAAAACCTTTATGAATGAACGTGATAAGATATTAGTCAAGAGGGTGAAACCCTTGTGCCTATAACTAACATGTGTAGTTCCATAAGGGACATATAATATAGGATTTGTTGAATGAGTTGGAGTAATGGGTTCAACATTGTTTCGAGATGAGCTTTCCCTAATGTAGGGTATCTAGCATAGAAGGAATGAATGACCTCCTTTTTCCATCTAAGCATTGTGTTTATCTTATCATCATTAAGGTTAAGGATGTCCTCGATCCTCCTTGTTAATCCCACAAACATATCCATAATTTCTCTCTTTGAAGTAATGACAATGTGGAAGATATTATGTCTTCGCATAATTGTTCTTGGGTAAGTGGCATTGAAGAAGAATGAGTGTCTAAGATGTTTCTCCTAGTATTAGCCTCTCTCATCCAAGCCTTAAGACTCAATTTCAGAAACCAAATCCCCAATGTCATATGAGCTTTTTTTCCACATGTATTTTTGCCAACCCTTTGATGTAATCAATGCACCGAGATCATAAGAATAAGCGTCTTTGGTTGGATTATAGATAGCTACAAATATTATTCAATTTAGCTTTCCAGTTTTATTTTAATAAGTGATGCTTAAATATTAGTAAATCGAAATAAAAACTATTTTAAAATGTTGATTAAACAACACTCGTAAGTAATAATATGTACTACATAGACAGAGACAAGGTTACTTTATTTTCAAAGAAGGTTTCACATTTTGTCTACACCCTTGAAATCATTGCTAACATCCCAACACTTGATAGTTGACTTGAGTTCTAGTAGTTGGAATGAATGTAACTAATCTCTAGTGCGAGGTAATATAAAGGTTTGTAAGGTGGTTTAGTTCCATCGAGCCATCCTTAATCAATGATTTTATGTGTTGTTGCAACTCTATCATCCATTCCATATTGCACCAACCCTTAAATGGATGTTGGAAAGGCCCAAGGTAAAGATTTTGGGGATTTAAAAGGCCGGGTGAATACTTACTGCTAGCCAATAAGGCATTGAAAGGCTTCGTTCAACATTGAGTTAAATACTTAAACTAGTATCAATGAGTGCAAATGGATTGGGAAAATCCTAATGTATAGAGGTTTCCATTTCAAATTATCCTTAATTGAGTCTTTCAATCAAGACCTTCCTTGGACAAAGCATCCAAACAACAAAGAGAAGTTATTTAAAGCCTTGTTTGAATGAAACAACCCAACTTTAGGACCTTACAATGCCTCATTGTAATGTCCTCAACACACCAACAAATAAGGTATCAAATCATGAGGGGTGAACAATTATTCTCTTGACTTCGTTATCCAAAAGATAATAAGGAAATACATAAAGGGTTGACCTCAAAATGCTAAAGGTTGATAAGTATATGGAGGGTTGACTTCTTCACTTTGTTACCTAGCAAGGATTTATATAGGAAGGTTTGGGTTGTTCCTTAAAGTGATGAGGTTGGTCTTTTGAGGTCAACCTTTAAAACATAAAGTTTGAGGTAATGCTTGATAATAAGTTTGGATCCTTTGAAGACAAGATTCAGAAATAGATAGACAATAAAATAATCGGGTTGGAGATAAGTTGCAGAAAATGGAGATTAGATTACAAGAAATGGAAAATAAAAGCCAAGAAAAGGAACAATCAACCCAAGAAGGAGTGATCGATAATCTAGAAAATCTTCATATGAGGGACAATATTAAAGAGCTAGAAGAAAAGTTAAATAACAATTTGGCCCTAAATAGTTTGGAAGGTAAATTGGATATTAAATCCATCAAAGAGGAAATGAATAAGCTTATAGAGTTAGACCATGAGTGTAAAAAAAGAGATTTGAACTTCATAAATTTTGGTTTGAAAGAGAAGAAAGATGAGAACATGCTAGCATTAGTGAAGGAAGAACTACGAATAATTTGTATCATAGATGCAAAGAGGTTGGGATAAATAATTAAGCATAAAGATAGAATAATTCATGTTGAGGCAAGCTCTAATGACCATAAATATGTCATACTCATTGAAACTCTAATTCTAAATAGGTCAGGAATATCTATAAATCAAGACCTCATTCCATAAGACCAAGTTGAATTAAGGAAGGAAGTTCAAAAGGTAAAAGAAGCCAGGAAGGAAGGAAAATGGGCAATAATTAGCAATAGAAAAGATATTATTACGTATAGAGATGAAGAGGATAACAATAAATACGAATTTGGGACACTACGGATCCTCTCTTGGAATTGTCATGGATTCCATCGAGCAAAGGGCCCATGTTACGTTGTATCCCAAGTGAAATTGAGATTATATTTATTGTTGAAACTTAGGAGTATGAAGAATCTAAGGTCCCTAACATAGAAGGATTTGTCTTATGGTTGGTATAGAACAAGAGATCCTATCATAGAGGAATTGGGAGCATAACTTGTTACATAAAGAAGAACATTTTTCCTCACATTAGGATTCACAAGAAATACCCTTTCAATCAATATATGTGGATGGAGATTTTAAATATTGATACTAAGAAGATTTGTATTGAAATATGTTATTCCATGCCTATTTATTCTACCTTTATAAGAAAAATAATCTAGATAAAAATTGTCCCGACATTATACTTAGAGTCTGAGAAATGAAGGTAGTGTCTTATTTCTAGGAGACTTTAATGCTAAAAAAAAATAAAAAACAAGCTATCATTTTAAGCAATGATTCCAACCCTAATCCTCTATGGCTAGATGAGAAACTTGCTTTAGATAGTAGATACAAAAGAAACTCTAAGACTTGGTTGAAAATTTCTTTGGTACTAAGTTGATCAAGCTCTGCAGTCCTCAAGATCTAATAATTTGCAATGGTCTAATCAAGTGGCCGAAATCCAACTAGATGACTTGTATTCATGGGCTTAGTAGTAGTGTCATAATTTATGTGATATTTGGTATCCACGTATACAACCAAATAGTAAATGTGTTTATACTAAATGACCATGACCCTTATTCTGATCATAGACATTAACCCCAAATCTAAACTTTGTCATGCACGAAAGCTCTATAGAAGAGAATTATGATAACCAAAGAACTTGATCTTCAACAAAAATAAAGTTGATATTTTTTAAAGGATTTAAATAATGAATTAAATTCCCTATCAAATAAGGACAATATTGAAGACTTCTATCATAATTTTACGACAACCCTCTCTACTTCCATTAACAAGTTCTCTATTGATGTGGCGTGCATTCTAACCATTGGTATGAAAGCAAGTGTAAGATAGCTATAAAATCCATTAGGGATGCTTCTAACGAGTCCTTAAAATATGATAAGATAAATAGGTACAAAGACCTAATTAAAAATAAAAAAAAGGTACTATATAAATAGAAAGAAAGAGAAGATTTTGCACATGTTTAAGCTAGATCCTAAGAAATTCTAGAGGAAAATCATGACACATAAAACTAAAGAAAAGAATATGATTTAGCATTCAATCTAGACTTCCCTAAGCGTTTGATTGAAAGCCTCATTATACCTATTTTTAAAAGTGGGGATAAAAACAATCCCTCTAATTATGGGATCATAATGATTAACCCCCTTTTAGCCAAGTTATATGGAATTATTTTAGAAAAGAAGTTCAACATCTGGATAGAAAACCACAAAAAAGAGCTAAATGGTTAGGTCATATTTAGAAGATATCATTCAACTATGGATCATTGTGGATGAGTGTTTCAATAATAAAACCAATCTCATATGTTGTTAAAGTAGAAAATATTTTGACATAATGCTCAAAAAATAAGGGGATAGGGGGCAACCTTAGAAAATAAGATTGTATGAGAATCTTATTTCCAAGTTTAAGAATATTGAGGGTTGGTCACAAGAAAATAATTATAAAATATGAGTTAAGTAAGGTTGCCCCCTTATCCCCTACCCTTTTTGGCATATACATTGACAAGCTAGAGGGTTGTTTGGAAGAAGCAAGTTTTGTTGCCCTAACTCTAGCCAGTATAGTCATCATCCTTATTATTTACATTGATGATATCGTTTTCATGGCGAGGATTCCCTATGATCTTGACGAGCAACTAAAAATTCTCAAGGATTTTTTCTCTAGTACGGGTGTGACTATTAACATTGACAAAATAAAGGTTATACTAATTAAATCCAAAAAGATTACTAATTCTAATTTCGTGTATGACAACAACAACTTGGAAGAAGTGACTTCATACAAATATCCCATAATCAATATTCATCACAAGCTTAATTGGAACTATATCATTGAGAAAAGGATAAATGAAGAGTGAAAAGCTTATTATGGACTTGAAAACAGTTGTAAATTAGTGGACCTTTGGCAATGGGATAAGAAGAAAATCCTCTTTGAGATTCCTGTCACTCATGTTATCATATATGCTTGTTAATTTTGGGATTGTGGCATCTCTAGAGAATCATGGAGAAAGATAGAGCAAATCCAATATTGTTTTATAACTTATAATCTCAAAATTAAAGGCATGTCCTACCCTCCTCATAGAAGTGAGTTGTTTCCCCTTTGATAAAGAAACTATGACTAGGTACCTAATGTACAAGAACCAGATAAACAACATAGAAGACAATAGGATTTCTAAGGTTGCTTCAAACTCTAGTCAAAATCGCTTGTGTCTCAAGTGAGGTTGGCATAAACATGCCAAGTTTTGGCTAAATCATTGGGGAATAAAGGAAGAGGTCACTTTGGAGAATAACGATAATATTATAAATATTATTACATCTAAATTTAAGGATAAATAGTGATGCAACAAAGAATTAGAGGATAAAAGAAAATTAAGATATTGTAAGGAGGTGATCAACCCTAATCTAAAATATCAAAAGTATCTCTTTGATCTGAATAGTGTAGAGAAGAAAATCAACATTGCTAAAATAAGAACAAACTCTCATGAGCTCCATAGTGAAACAAGGCATTGGAAAATTCCTAAATGTCATGGGTCGAAAGAATTTTTCATCTTTATGACACTAAGAGGGTTGGAGATGAAAAACATTTTCTCTTAGAATGTCCTGCATACACCCACATTA
>ML785412.1:496430-521300 GCA_009831015.1 Picea engelmannii
ATAAAAACATTTAAAAAACAAGACTAAAACCAATATTAATGGGAGGAGGAGTGATGCAGATGGCCAACCCGCAGCAAATAAATGCACACGTAAGCAAAGCAAGGGACACCAGGATTATGCTCAAGAAACCTCGAAAGGGGAAATTATATTAATCAAACCATTCTCGTGTGTTACATTCTAGTGTACAAATGGCCCCTTATATAATGATAGGTGACCATAAAAACTATTTCATAATTAGATGTTCTATTCAAACCATATGCATACCTATCTTCATAACTCTCTCCACAATATATCCATGAATCTCTCAACAAATTTTCCTCCCTAACTTCTCTTATTTTCCCTCATCTCTAATTCATATGTAGACTTCTATAATTATTCTATATTATTACAAATCATCATATAATTTATTAATTATTGATGATCACTAGTAGGATTTATTTCATCGTACTCCCTCCTTAACGAATACTTGTGTTCTATGCTCGTTGCCTTCACTGCTCTTAGTCTTTTGGTCTTCTTTCTTCATCCTCATCCATCTTCTTGTACCTACAAACATAAACATAGTTGAAGTCCATATAAAAATATTACCATCCACTAGAGTAAATGGGTTGCCAGTTGTTGTATCCTTCAGTACTCCAGGAAACATTTTCTCGTACATGGTTCATCAACCATTCTGCCATCACATGTTTGCATACTTGTACCTTTTGTTACCCATACTTCATTGTAATGTACCCAACCACTAAAGTTGGGTCATGTCACACAAAAAATTTATCCTTATCAGCTTTCATACCATTTTAGTAACGTGCCTAGCCTCCATCTAGGCATCAATACGTGCGGAATACACATAACATGAAACTTCTGCTAATTAAAAGCATTCTTTTGCGGTTATCCATTTTCACATAGCCTACAGCTACAATTTATAATAGATTTAGCTATGGTAATAACCATAAAACTTATGCATCTGAAGCATGCTAACAATCAACATGAGATACAACTAAACCATTCATTACAACAACATATAAGTCATTCTCATTCACGTAGAGTTCATGCACAACAATAACACATGTAAATAACTCAGAACAAGATAGAACACTCTTCTTAACTAATAATCGTGCAAAAACTGCTTGGGACAGACGTTCCACCCAACCATAGACTGATTGTTCCAAATCTCAACATCCAGTCACCCCTAAGTTGAGGCTAGCAATCCACAAAAGAGGGTGGTCTCTCACAGTCCACTCACATCTCATAAATCTCTCAACCCAACTAATATTCTCCTACAACCATCCAGATTTTTCCACCATCTCTCTTCCTCTTGACCTGCCCAACCCAAGGAATGCACCATTCATTTATCAAGGATAACCCAAGGGATGTACCATCTGTTTATCAGGGATAACCCAAGGGATGTACCATCTGTTTATCAAGGATAACCCAAGGGATGTACCATTTGTTTATCAGTGTTTACTTAAGGGATGTACCATATTTTTATCAGGGATAACCCAAGGGTTGTACCATTCGTTTATCAAGGTTTACCCAAGGAATATGAAATTCATTTATCAGGGTCTCTCTGGCACAGGTAGCTAGGAATATCTTATCTAGGAACTCAAGGGAAACTACTGCTATGAAAACTATCAGGAAACCAATAGCAACACTTGTTGTTTCAGTGCAACTCACACAGGAGTTCACTCTTCCGGACTGACAACCAGGCTCTTCAGTTCTCCAGCTCCAATTTGCTTCAATTACACTCTAGACTTTGTCCTCCTATGTGTTGGGTATGTGTTATATTCTTTGCACGACTAGCGCTAGTGTTTGTTACATTGTGTCGGGAGCGCAGGGGAGTTTGAGGGTGTTTTCTACGATGCATCAGGCGCTCGTGCAATGGTATGTACTAGACCAAACATTGCACATGCAGTGGGATTTTTGCGTAGGTATATGTCAAAATCAGGAAAGGAGCACTGGATAACAGTAAAAAGGGTTTTCA
Source organism: Picea engelmannii (assembly GCA_009831015.1). NCBI lineage: Eukaryota > Viridiplantae > Streptophyta > Pinopsida > Pinales > Pinaceae > Picea > Picea engelmannii. The sequence goes on from ML785412.1 coordinate 498,406, forward strand.
GGTATTTGTGTGGCACTGCTAGCTATGGATTGTGCGATCAAGGAAGACCAGGATTGGATAGAGTGTTGGACATACATGGCATTGTGGATGTAGACTGGGTTAGAGATATGGATCGTAGGAGATCTATAAGCAGGTATGTGTTTAACCTGTTTGGAGCAGCAATCAATTGGATGAGAAAAAGACAGGTTGTAGTGGCACTTTCAACTACAGAAATTGAATACATGGCAACCACTCATGCAAGTAAGGATGCAGTATGGTTACAAAGATTATGTTTAGGTCTTGGGTTGGTGCAAAAAACTTTAAGGATATATTATGACAGTCAGAGTGCAATTTTTCTAGCAAAGAACCCGGCTTATCATTCAAAGACAAAGCATATTGATATTGAATATCACTTTGTGAGAGACACGATTGAAGAAAATAAAGTGTTGTTGATGAAGGTGGACACTTTGAAGAATGTTGCAGATTCATTAAAAACAATTGTGAGCACTAAGAAGTTCTCTTGGTGTAGAGGATCCATGGGCATTTTTGCCCTAGATTGTTGACTATGTAACCCTGTAACCCCATGTATGCAAAGAAATCAACAAGTGGGAGAATGTTGGGTATGTGTTATATTCTTTGCATGACTAGTGCTAGTGTTTTCGATGTTGCGTCGAGTGCATAGGGGGGTTTGAGGGAAACAAATTTTGCCTTGGGAAATGTGTTGCATTTTTGCCTCATTTTTCATGTCGCCTCGATTTTCATGTCCATTGTTGGGTGGCTTTTCTACACATGGTTTTTGTCGATGGTTTTCTATTTTTGGTTAAGGAATTAGGGTTGTTGACTAATCCAAGTCATTGGGTTAGTGTTTTGGATGTCGTTGGCTCCTATATGTATATTGTATTGTAAACAATGTATCACTATGAATGAATATAGAATATGTTGGTTTTTCTAGGTTGTGGTTTCCAGGGGAAAAATCTCTGTGTAATGTGTGTATTTTCCATTGTATATTTTATGTTCTTTTATTGAAAATATGTTTGCAGTAAAATATTGTACAAGGTTAAAATCTACACTATGGCCACGCCCCCTCCAAACTCTCTTTTCATGCCCAAACTCGACTAACTGCCAAAACAGCTCGAACCATTGTTACTTCTCTCTCAACCAATACAAAAATTATCTCTATTGCTTGCCTTTATTGACTCACACTCTTCCCCAAGCTAATTGTACTCAACCCCCATGTGCCCAATAACTTTGGGATGTGACCACTCACACCCACCCTCTTACATGTATTCAATGATTGGCTTTGGAAACACTCAATCAAAAATATGCAACCACTCACACCCATTGATCCAGGTGGATATCAATGGCCACCCTCCTATTCCACGAGCTCAAAAAACATTTTTCCATCTTGGCAGTTTATGGACAATTTTTCAGGTTCCAAACTTTTGGGGCCGTTTTGAGGCCCTAAACGACGTTTTTTGGGGATTTGGGGCCCAAGTGATTACCAAAAGCATTGACTTGGGCCAGTCGAAAATCGTTCTTCTTGGTTAGACCTTTCCAACGGTGTATCAAGCGACCCAAATGGAGATCGTATGCAAATGTTACGCCCCCGGGAAGTTGACATATCAACTACCCCCATTGGGGCCCGCAAACCTTTTGGTTTTTCATCTTTTGGGGTTAGGGTTTTGGATTTTACTTATGTTGAAAATGTATTTGGAGCCTCATTGTAACGATTATTTTCTTGCGAATGTGAATAGTGGACACATCTCTTCTCAGAGATAAGTTGTCACCATTCTAGCGAGTCTTTCACTCTGTATTTTTACAGTCTTTGTACATTTTCGCTCATTAATAGAAAATTGTGTATTATTGTATCTCTATGTTTATGGTTGCATCTCTGATACATTTTTTTATTATATCTCCGCTCTCATTTTGTGCTGAAAATAATCTGGATCAGTGGTATCAAAGCAGGCTACTCTTGATCATTTTTCAATGCATGTCCCCGATGAGGTCCGAGTATAGCAAGTTGGGTTTCGAGTTTGTCACTCTTGAGGACAATCACTCTTGCATGCCCCAGAAACCCTCCATGGCGGAAGAAAATAAAAATGATGGAGCAGAAGATTCTATTAATCTGTTGCTTGAGCAAGCTCTCACACAGCAGAGGAACGAAATAATGGATAATTTTTCCCACATCCTCCAACGCCTAGCGATAAAAACAGAGGTGTCTTCATCAAGCGGCCACTTTGGAGGCACCTCTCCTTTCAAGGTATAGGTTAATTTTGATATTCCCGTATTTAAAGGTCACATAGATACGGATGCCCTAGAAAAATGGTTAAATCTGTTAGAAGGTTATTTCTTTGTTCACCATTTTTCTAACAGGGAAAAGATCACCTTCGCACTCATTAAGGCTCTCCCCCATGTCAAACATTGGTCGGAAACTTACTGGGAGAAAAATTTCGCAGATGAGTCTAGAATATATGGGGTCGATCCCACTTGGGATTTTTTTGTGGACGTGGTAAAGGAACAATATTACCCTATTGGAAACTATGAGGACCAGTATATGAGATGGACCACACTATGACAAGAGAGGGGCCAAGCAATTTCAGAGTTCACCAATACCTTCCATACCTTGCGCACCAAGTTGGGTATCAATGACTTCGAACGACATTTGGTTTTGAAATACCGTGGGGCTCTACACATATACATCCAAACTGAAATGGATTTTCTAGACATTTCATCACTCGGTGTTGCTTATCGATATGTTGTTAAAATCGAGCAAAAATTTAAGCACCAGAAAAAATGGGAGTTCGGGTCTGCAAACCCGCAACAACCAAAGTATGATAAAGACGGCCCTAAAAAACAGTCTCCTGAAAACCATTCCAAGCCACGGGAAAAGAAGGGTAATGGGAAGACAAAGAACACTAGAAAATGGTGTGATTTACACAAAATCCCCTCGCACAACACCGATGAATGTCGCTCAAAATAGTCATTGGTGGCAGAGATCAAAGACAAAGAGTCGAACCCTGATTATGAATCTGATTCTGAAAATGCTGGTAAAAGATAGATCATTGACGCAAACCCCATTTTTATTGTCGTGACCACAACAATTCAACCAAAAGAACTAATGAATCTTGAAGAGGGGAAGTGCCTTTTTCATTCACATATGTGGGTGAAGGGGACCCTGCTGCATTTTATTGTTGATAGCGGAAGCCAGAAGAACCTCATATCAGTAGAGGTTTTCAAACAGTTTGGATTGTCGACAGCACCACACCCACAGCCATACAAAATCGGATGGCTTCACCAGGGACGAGATCTTTGTGTCAGCCAGCAGTGTCAATTGTCATATAGCATCCAACCCTTCAAGGATGAAGTATTATGTGATGTTTCCCCACTGGATGTATGTGATGTTCTCTTGTCGCCAACCATATATGTGGAAATGCCATGTTGTTTATGAGTCTCGACCCCGCAGTGTCATTGTTTCTCTGGGGGGGTCATCTCTACAGAATACCAGAGGTAGTTCCGACTATTGTTCCACCTAAACAATGTCGTAAGGTAGTATCTCATACTACAAAATTTAGCTTCTTCACAATCTGTTCAAAAGGGGAACAAAAGGATACTGCAACAACTACAGCCTCGGCCCAAGCACCTTTTGTCCAACAGAAGCAGGTCGACAAGATTGCAGCAAAACATAAAGATTCCTTATGTACACTATCATCTCAGGTAGCCTGACTGGTTGAATAGAGTCAACCCCACCAGCAACAGGTTCGTGATAGCCTTCCACAAACCGAGCAATGCAACGTCTCCAACAAGACAAGCATCTCACCAAGATTCAGATTCAGCAATCGCTTTCCCCTCTCCCCCGGGAACTCAATGCAATGGAGATCATTTCTTCCTAAGAATGGGAGGATTAATCTAGGTGGATATCGGTGGCCACCCACCTATTCCATGAGCTCGAAAAACGGTTTTCCATCTTGGCAATTTTACGGCATTTTTTGGGGTGCCAAACTTTTGGGGTCGTTTTGAGGCCTTAAACAACGTTTTTTGGGGATTTGGGGCCCAGGTGGAAGCTAAGGGTCCTTACTTGGGCTAGTCAAAAATCGTTCTTCTTGGTTAGACCTTTCCAACAGTGTATCGAGCACCCCAAATAGAGATCGTATGCAAAAGTTACGCCCCCGGGAAGTTGACGTATCAACTACCCCCATCGGGGCCCTCAAACCTTTTGGCTTTCATATTCTGGGGTTAGAGTTTTGAGTTTTACTTATGTTAAAAAGGCCTTTGGAGCCTCATTGTAATGATCATGTTCCTGCGAATGTGAGTAGTGGACACATCTCTTCTCAAAGATAAGCTATCACCATTCTAGTGAGTCTTTCACTCTGTATTTTTACAGTCTTTGTACATTTTCGCTCATTAATAGAAAATTGTGTATTATTGTATCTATGTATTTATGGTTGCATCTCTGATACATTTATGTTATATTATTGGATATCCAAGATATCTCTGTACATTTCTTTATTATATCTTTGCTCTCATTTCGTGCCGAAAATAATCCGGATCACCCACCCTCTTACATGTATTCAATGATTGGCTTTGGAAACACTCAATCATAAATGGGAAGGTTCATATACAATAGCAGATTTAGGAAAAAGGGATGAATCTATAAACATGGGTAATTTCCCCATTGGACCCCTCTTGCCCATTATCCTAGAAACTCCCCTCTATTGTGGATTAATTCAGCCCCCATCTCTTGTCCATGTCCCCTTAGTAGCTGGCATCGCATTTTATTATTAAAACATTGAAATACAATTCACATATACATCGCTTGGTCATAGCCACATATTATGTCTACATAAGCATTAATCAAACTGGGGATTATAATGGGGATGCTACATTCCCCCTCCCCTACAATTGTGCATTGCCCTCAGTGCACTCTATGTCGATATACATATACGAAAACTTACATCACAATAGTTAGAAATAAAATTTATGCAATTTAACAACTCCATCAACAACTCCAACCAAAATCTCATGTTCCTCTCAACTCGTCAACCCAAGAAATGAACCATTCATTTATCAGGGATGCCCAAGGGATGTGTTGTCATTTTATCAGGACTAACCTAAGGAATGTCTCAATTGTTTATCAAGGACCCCATCGCAGTTGGCTAGGACTCTAAGATGTGGTTCCATAACTCTAGTTTCTCAAAATGGAGTCTTGCATTCTGTCTTCTTCAAAAATGTCAAAAATTTGCGGGTATTTCGCCCGCATGTTTTTTCCATGCTCCCATTTAGCATCTCCAGGACTATAACAATTCCATTGAACCTTTACCATCCCTATGGTTTTGTTCCTGAGCAATTTGAATTTCCGGTCCAGGATAAGTATTGGCTCCACTCGGAAATCCACTTCTTGCTCCACTTGGATCATTTTCCAATCAAATACATGATTACCATCATGTACGTACTTTTTAAGTAATGGTACATGCAATACATTATGAATACACATTGATGCAGGTAAGGCAAACATGTATGCAACTGGCCCTATCCTTTCTGATATTTCAAAAGGACCACAATATATTGTTTCCAACTTCGGGCAGCTTCCTAATCTTAGTGAACTTCTCTTTTCCTTCACTTTAAAAAACACATGTTCTCCCACTTTAAATATCTGAAAACTTTGTTTCTGTCTACACAATTTTTCTTCCTATCCTGGGCAGCCTTCAAATTCTACTTAATCCTTGTCATCTGATCTTCCATTTCTTTTAGAAATTTTGGCCCAACAACTTCTCTGTCTACTAGATTATCCCAATTCACTGGGGTGTTACATTTTCTGCCATACAATGCCTCAAATGGACTCATTTTCAATGAGGCCTGATACCCATTGTTGTAGGAAAATTCAACTAAATGGATAAAATCTTTCCACTTTGATGTTTGATCCATCACATACATTCTAAGCATGTCCTCAATTATTCTGTTAGTCCTTTTTGTTTTCCCATCTGACTCTGGATGATACATTGTACTAAGATTTAATTTTACTTCCAATAATTGGAAGTAAATTTTGGATCGATGTTTGAAACTATTTCCTTAGGCACTCCATGTAGCCTAGCAACTTCTCTCATATAAATATCTGCAATATTTGTAGCCTTGTGTGTAGTTTTTACTTGAATGAAATGCACTGCTTTAGTCATCTTATCTACCACCACCATGATGGAATCATGCTGCTTCACTTTTCTAGGCAACTTAGTAATAAAATTAACTGAGACAACTTCCCACTTCCATTCTGGAATGGGCAATGGTTGTAGCAAACCTTTTCTCTTTACTTTTTGGCATTCTAGACATCTAGCTATGTAATTAGCCACTTCTTTCTTCATTCCTTGCCAAAAATATTGGTTTCTTACTGCTGCAATTGTTTTCTGATATCCTGGGTGTCCGACATATGGAACATTGTGCATCTCTTTCAGCACTGAATTTTTCATCTCACTGGAATTCGGCACATACACCTTACCTTTGTACATGAGAATTCCATCTTCTTTCAGCTCATAATAATTAAATTTCTGCTAAAAAAATTCTTGTAGTAATGTCTCTTTTATGTTTAAATAATTCTTATCTGAATTTGTTGTTGCAATAACTTTGTGTTTCATATTTGTCTTGTACATGCTAATGGTTTTAATATACACTTCATGAGCTCTCTTGTTGAGTGCATCGACCACTTGATTTTTCTTTCCCTTTATGTGCTTAATTTCGAACTTATATTCACTCAGAAATTCCAACCATCTAGTTTGCCTAGCATTTAGTGTTTGTTGTCCAAACAAATACTTCAGAACATAGTGGTTTGTCCTTAACTCAAATTTCTTACCCACAAGGTAATGCCTCCACATTTTCAATGCATGTACAATCGTTGTTAACTCCAAGTCATGGGTAGCATAATTCCTCTCATGCTCTTTTAAATTTCGAGACTCATAGCATACCACATGATCCTTTTGACTAAGGACTCCTCCAATCCCTTCCTTGCATGCATCGGTGCACACAACAAAATATTTGTTTGGATCTACAATCTTCAAAATTGGATCACTTGTCAATATTCTTTTCAACTATTGAAAACTCTCTTCACACTTGGAATTCAGTTTGAACTTCACACCCTTCTTTTGCAAAGAAATGATTGGACTTGCAATCTTTGAAAAACCTTTTATGAATCTTCGGTAATAACCGACAAGACCCGTGAATGATATTACCTCTATCACATTCTTTGGCATTGGCCATCCTCTAATGGCCTCTGTCTTCTCAGGATCCACTTCTATCCCTGCTATTGATATTATATGCTCCAAGTAGTGAATCTTCTTTTGATAAAAGATGCACTTACTTAGTTTAACATATAATTTGTGCTCTCTCAAAACTTGTAACACCATTCTTAAATGTTGTTCATGTTCCTCTTTTGATTTGGAATAAACAAGTATATCATCTAGGAACACAATCACAAACTTGTCCAGGTACTCCATGAACACTCCATTCATCAAACACATAAAAATGGTTGGGGCATTTGATAGTCCAAATGGCACTATCATGAACTCATTATGCCCATATCTTGTTCTGAATGTTGTCTTGTTGATGTCTTCTTCCCTTATCCTTACTTGATGATAGCCTGATCTCGAGTCAATATTTGAAAATTTCCTTGCACCTTTTAGTAGATCAAACAAATCATCAATTATGGGTAAAGGATACTTATTTTTTATGGTAACCTTATTAAGTTGCCTAAAATCAATACACGGCCTTAAGGTTCCATCCTTCTTTTTCAAAAACGGAACCATGGATCCCCAAGGTGACACACTTGGGCATATATACCCCCTTTTTAACAATTCTTCAAGTTGCATCTGCAACTCCTTCAATTTTGTTGTACCCATTCTTTATGGTGTCTTAGACACTGGGGAAGCTCCTGGCACCAAATCGATAGAGAAATCAATGTCTCTCTTTGATGGAAATCCTGGGAATTCCCTAAAAACATCTTCAAAATCCCTCAAGACCAGATGGTCTTCAATGCTTGCCACTTTATCTTTGGTTGTATCCTCTATATGGGATGAAAACACCTGACATCCCTTCTTGAAGCTCTTCTTCAACCGCATAGCTGAAATCTCTCTAACAACTACAACTCTTGGAATGCCTTGAATCTTTCCTTGATGCCCTTCCTCATTGAGACATGTGATTGTCTTGTTGTAACAGTCTAGGACAACATGATGTTTTTCCAACCAATACATGCCAATTAGACAGTCATAGGAACCCAACGATATGATGTTTACATCTACATTCGTGTTGAGTCCATTCATGTCTATTTGAAAATATTTAACCAACTCACTGATCTTTCTCTTGGCCCTCGTGGCTAACTGAACTAACCAGTATTTCTTATGCATATTTCTTTGCAAGTGAAATCTTTCAACAATGTTAGCATTTATGTAACTATGGATAACTCTGAAATCAATTAAAATTGCTATGGGTTGGTTATCAATCTTACCTTCCACTTCGATCATGGGGGATTGATATTCTTCCTTCTTGTTGTCCAAGGTTGCATAAATCCTTGGCATACTTCTTCCCATGTCTCCCATTGTTTCATCCTCCTGAATGTTGTGGAAAATCCTCATTCTTTCTTTTTTATGAGGGTTGTCCTTAGATAAGTGATTCCCCCCAAATCCCCAACATTGAACAGGTTGTTGCCTTGGCCTTTTCCCAAATGAATCTGCATTCTTTTGATCATTTTGGGTTGTCTGGCCTTGCTGACTTGCTTGGGAGTTATTTCTGAAAAAGGGTGGCTTAAAACCTTTCTACCTTTGATCCTTGTTCTCTTTCATCTTGTCATTCCAAGTCTTTTGGAACACTGGCCTTCCTTTGCTTTTCTCATAAAGGTTCCTTTCTCTCCTTATGGTTTCCTCCAAGGTCTTGGGGTTGTCATATTGAATCTTGTCACTATAGAAGGAGGGTAACCCACTTAGAAACCTTTGGATTTTAACCTTCTCATCCTTGATGAAGTCAACATACTTCAACAATTCAAAGAATTGCTTCTCATATTCCTCCATTTTCATGGTTCCCAACTTGAGTTCAAAGAACTCCTTCATCTTTCTCTCATAGTAATGCTCGTACAAATATTTCTCTTGGAAATATCCTTTGAATTGTCTCCATGAGATTCTCTTCTCATCGAGGTTCTTGGCTTTCTTAAGTTGATCCCACCACATGATTGTCTTTCCTTGCAAGTGGTAGGTGGAAATCCTAGCTTCTACCTGGGATGGGTAGTCATGCAGCTCGAAATATTTCTTCATTTCCAACAGCCAAGCCTCTGCCTCTTCTCCTTTCTTGTGCTCACCATTGAAAGTATATGGTTTTATTTTCCTGAGTTCACCTTGCAATATGTCTGCCTCGGGCCTTCTTCTTTGCCTCCGAACATGAGACACACTTGGGCTACTTCCTGGTCCTAAACGTGCATGATTTATTCTAGTGGAATTCCTTGGAGAATGATGGAGCCTGCTCATTCTTCTTGACTTCCTATCATTTCCATGATCATCCCTTTTGGTGTGAGATATAGATGTTGATACGTGTCTAGCACTAGCTTCTTTCTTGGTGCCAGAATCTTTGTTAACTTGCTTATGCAACATGTTCAAGCTCTGAAGTATCTCTTCCTGAGATTTCATAATCCTTTCATTATTATCCATGTAGCTTTACACTTCCTTATGCAAACTTCTCATTGTGACAGGATCTTTCCCATCTCTTCTTCCATTTGACTATGTCTCATCATTCCCCATCCTGATATGCATACCTTTGAACTCTTCCCCATGGTTGTAATACCCTTGAGCATATTCCATGACTTTATTCCTCATATAAGAACTAAGTTTCTTTATGTACCTCTAATTCTGCAAGATCTGCAGCCAACGAAATTTGTTAGGCTAAAATAATTAACAAGATTCATGAAATTATGTACAATTGTGTTCCCATACTGTATCATAATTATTTCTTTCATGAGTTCACCCAAAAACTTTCAACACTTCAATTATTTTTCCATCTATTCAAACTCACAGACTCATAGACTCGTGGACTTGTGGACTCACGAAAGCATAATTTTTCCTTTCATAAGTTCATTTGAAAAGTCTCAACACTTAGATTATTTTTCCATCTACATGGACTCACGGTCTCACGGACTTGTAAACTCATGAAAGCATAATTCTTCCTTTCATAAGTTCGTCCAAAAAGTATCAACACTTATATTATTTTTCCATCTATTCGGACTCACGGACTCCTGGAATTGCGGACTCACGAAAGAATAATTATTCCTTTCATAAGTCCACTAAAAAGTCTCAACACTTATATTATTTTCCCATCTATTCAGACTCATGGACTCACGGACTTGCGGACTCACAAAAGCATAATTCTTCCTTTCATAAGTTCGACTAAAAAGTCTCAACACTTAACCATTCTTCCACTTCGTCGCGGACTCATGGACTCACAATAAGTCAAACACTTAGTCCTTTTTCTAACTTTCCAGACTCGTGGACTCACGGACTCATAATAAGTCCAAGACTTAACCATTTTTCCAACTTTGTGGAATCGCGGACTCACGGACTCATAATAATTCCAAGACTTAGTCGTTTTTACCTTTGTGGACTCTTGGAATCACGGACTCATGGACTCATAATAAGTCCAACACTTAGTCGTTTTCACCTTTGCAGACTCACTAACTCATAATAAACTTCCAAGATCTTACGCAATTTTGTGGGACTGACATTTGGTATGCCACATGGCTCCACATCACCTGCCAACTGTAATCCCATACAAAATGTACTTTCCACCATGGAAGCACACATATTTATTCTACCACGTCATTTGACATGTGGACTCCACGCCATACCGACATCATCGTATGGAGAAATACCCAATTATTTTCGATTTGCTTATGTTCGAAATTTTTAAAGGGGCCCAATTCTTCACATTACCCATGAAATTTCTCTCAATATTACTACCATAATTTCAACAAATGAATTTCAGATATCCTTTTTCCGGCATTCTGTCAAACAGTTTGCTTGCATAGTTTGTAATTTTCACTTCTGCGTTCCACTAAATGCCCCATGCAAGCTCAATGTTGAAAAACTGGGCTCTGATACCACTTTGTAACGTACCCAACCAATGAATTTGGGTCATGTCATGCAAAAAAAAACTCTTTATCAGCTCTGATACCATTTTAGTAACGTGCCTAGCCTCCAGCTAGGCAACAATATGTGCAGAATATACATAACACGAAACTTATGTTAATTAAAGCCATTCTTTTATTGTTATTATTTTTCCTGTATCCTACAACTACAATTTATAACAGATTTAGCTATTGTAATAACCATAAAAATTATGCATATGAAGCATGATAATAATCAACATGAGATACAACTAATCGTTCATTATAGCAACATATAAGTCATTCTCATTCACGCAAAGTTCATGCACATCAATAACACATGTAAATAACTCAGTACAAGATAGAACACTTATCTTAAGAAAGAATCGTGCAAACAGTTGCTTGGGATAGATGTTCCACCCAACCATAGACTGATTGTTCCAAATCTCAACAACCATTCACCCTTGAGCTGAGACTAGCAATCCACAAAAGAGGGTGGTCTCTCACAATCCACTCACAACTCATAAATCTCTCAACCCAATTGATATTCTCCTACAACCATCCTGGATTTTCCACCAGCTCTCTTCCTCTTGACCTTCCCAACCCAAGGAATGCACCATTCTTTTATCAGGGATAACCCAATGGATGTACCATCCGTTTACCAGGGATAACCCAAGGGTTGTACCATCCGTTTATTAGGGATAACCCAACGGATGTACCATCAGTTTATTAGGGTTTACCCAAGGGATGTATCATCCGTTTATCAGGGATAACCCAAGGGATGTACCATTCATTTATCAGGGTTTAACCAAGGAACATTCCATTCATTTATCAGAGTCTCGATGGCATGAGTAGCTAGGAATATCTCAGCTGGGAACTCAAGGGAAATTGTTGTTGGGAAAACTATCAGCAAACCAACAACAACACTTGTTGTTTCAGTGAAACTCACACATGAGTTCACTCTTCTGGCCTTACAACTGGGCTCTTCAGTTCTCCAGCTCCAATTCGCTTCAATTACGCTCCATACTTTTCCCTCCTATGGTCGCACCCCCTCCAAACTCTCTTTTCATGACCAACCTCGACTAACTTCCCAAACTGCCTGAATTGATGTTACTTCTCTCTCAACCCATAGAAAATTCATCTCTTTTGCTTGCCTTTCTTGACTAACACTCTTCCCCAAGCTGATTGTACTCAACCCCCATATTCCCAATAACTTCAGCATGTGACCACTCACACCCACCCTCTTACATGTATTCAATGAATAACTTTGGAAACACTCAATCAAAAAGATGTGACCATTCACACCCACCCTCTTACATGTATTCAATGATTGGCTTTGGAAACACTCAATCAGAAATGGGAAGGTTCATATACAATAGCAGATTTAGGAAAATGGGTTAAATCCATAAACATGGGTAATTCCCCCCTTGGAGCCCTCTTGGCCATTATCCTAGACACTCCCCTCTCTTGTGGATTAATTCATACCCCATCTCATGTCTATGTCCCCTTAACAGTCGGCATCACATTTTATTATTAAAACATTGAAATACAATTCGCATATTACATCGCTTGGCCATAGCCACATATTATGTCTACATAAGTATTAATCAAACTGGGGATTATAATGGGGATGTTACGGTCATCATCAGTCATCATCCTAGATTTTTTGTAACTTACCCATGGCCATACTCTCAATGCACCTGCATCAAGGAGAGGGACTCAAACAAACCTCACATAATCTTTCTTCCGTAATCATATTGATAAGAAAACATAATAGGTAGGCATAGGAACATGATGTGTTGGTTTCTCTTAAGACTTCTTATGGTTAATATTTTTATCCAACATAAAGGAGGAATTGGATGAGTAACATGTACTCTCTCTTTGTCTGTCTCTCATTTACAATTACCATTTATCAAATCATAGATCATCTTCATTATCTTTATAATAACTATTTGCATATTTTTTTAATTAATTCATACTTGTATTTAATCACATCACATTTATATCTTCATTTCATGTTCATATTAAGAAAATAATTTTACTTGTAAAGTTGAGCTTTGGTTTTATACTCCTGTTAAGAATTTACATTATCACGAAGCTTATATGATATACAAATATTTGCATCATCATAAAACAAGCGAGAGCCACGAGGTGACAAGTCCCTCCACATAGTGTAATAGTTTGTTTGTGACATATCAAACGACATAGTGGCTCTGTTAGTTATAAAACCACGTGTGGATGCATATGTGCATGCATATATTAATACCTCAATGTATATGTTCATTGTCTTTGTTTACCTTCAAGAGAGGGCTCTGAAATCTCACTTATAGAGTCAGCAGCTTCTAAATATCAAGAGAATGTCAACCTCAAACTATACCATGTTGATTAACTTGCTACCAATATGTTATTAGAGAAGAGAGTATGTTGCATAGGTGTTATATAATACATAATTATAGAAAGTGAATTATTATGATGTAACACCCATGTTTCCCCTAGCTTGTAATTAATCATTAATCATAATCACCATGCTATGGCATGGGAACACTGTAAATGTATTATTGTTTGAATTGAAAACAACTGACTGTGGGGGCGAAGCCTTGAAAGTATTGGCCATGATATAACTATAGGAAAGAATGTGAAAGCTAGAAGAGAGGGTTCATTATATCGAATGACCCCAAATTTCCCTTGTTGAGGATAACAAACCTCCTCCGGTTCCCATGGAGGAATTAGTTAATGAAGAAAGTACCAGTGGTTGAACCATCAACCACCCCCATGAATGGAACCATGGTCTAGCTGTTGAAGGTCAGCCCGAAGTACCACAGGGTCTTGCAGACCCAGACTGACCTGAGTTTCCTTCTTAAAGAAGGAACAAGATAGGAAGGATAACCTTCTCAAGGAAGGATGTGTGTGCAAGGCATGAAAAGAATAAAAAGGGAAGAGAAGAGAACGCAGGGAGCTCTATAGTGGAGAACGAGACCTGAGCAGAAGGTCGTGAGCTTGATGTTGAGGAAGCATCTGATAAACCTCACAGAAGTTGTGAAATAGAAAGGACCTTTGAGAATTGGCATAAATTCCCTAGTGATATCATGTCTTGGCATGGGGGTGGCAAGAGCGCTAAAAATAAATGCCTCTGAGCCTATGGTTGGGTGGAAAGGCGAACACCCACAGTCAGTTAGTTGGCTACAACCTGTAATAGATAAGTATTCTCATATCCTGTGTAATTGAACTATAATTGTAGATTAAATTTGGATATCCTATGAATGTTGCATGGATGTGCATGTTTGGTTGATGACTAGATTGTATCCCTTTATCTTTGCTTGATTGTGTAGTTAAGAAAGGAAGGAACTATATGGTTTGTATATGTAAATCCTCGAACCTTGTAGTGGCTCACGTTTAAGCAGATGAATTGTGAGTTCGTCGACCTTGGACATAGTTTCCCCGTATGCATGTCGATACTCCCAGCTATTTTGAGTCTCCTGGGAAAAAGGAGTTTGTTAATTTCAGGAGAAAGAGTGCAAAGTGTTTGCCAGTGCCTAAGTCCTTTAGAACTGATAAAACTTAGGAAGATAGTGAGATTTAAGTCTTGAAAGGGAAGATCCTTTCATTTGGAAAGACGAGCGAACGAGATCTGTTCGGAAGGACCCAAAGGTATGTCATGACCATTGGATTTGGAGAAGGAGCGTAGGTGTTAACTCCTCAACTCCTTCAGTCTTCGCGAGTTCAACGAACTTTGGTATTTGTCGTAAGGGAGACGGATCCTACAAATTCTTGAAGCCCGAAGTTAATCTGGATCGTAGATCTGAGGATTCCCAGGAACTATCCCAACCGTTGGATCTACAATGTGGTCAGCCTGGCATTGACCGCTTCGGGAGGACAAGGGTGTTGTAACATCAAAAACCCCCCGGAGGCCAGAGTCACAAAGTAATAGGGATCATGGATCTAAGGATCCTTCGGGACCCCTTTTGACCGTTCGATCATGGGGACGTGTGTATCATGTTGGGAGCACGTGGGGGCCCACGTGTCGAGTGACGGTGTTGCTAGGTATGGCGACCTCATGGCAAGATAAGGGGACGTCGGTGACCGAAGGCAGGTGCCACGTATTCTTATCAAAGTATTTTGGGATGACAGATGTCCCTTTACGAATGGCCCAACAACGGGACCCAAGGGACACTTAAGTGGAAATTACGAGCCGTAGACCTCTAGGGTTATGTGGATACCCTTGGACCGTTAGATCTAGGTTGTGGTCAGCCTGGCGTTAACCGACTCTGGGAGAAAAGAGGAGTTTGCGTCGCAGAACTCTCGAAGGCCAGAGTCGTGAAGTAATGAGGACCATCAATCCTTGGATCCTTCGGGATCCCTCTCAGCCACTTATATACAGGGGACATGTGGCGCTAGATCCTTTAGTCTGGAGATTGGGCACTCTGGAGGATTTGAGGTGTGGTTTGTCGATAAGATCTGAAGCCCAAAGTAATAAGAGTTGTTGATTTGAGGACACTTCGGGACTTTTCCTAACCGTCAGATCTAGTTTATGGTCATCCCGACGCTGACCAACTCTGGGAGAAAAGAGGAGTTTTGCATCGCAAAACTCCCGAAGGCCGAAGTCGTGAAGTAACATTAGTCATGGATCTATGGATCCACATGGCCGGATCTCGACCGTGAGATTCGAGGGATGTTAGAAGGTTGTCAGTCTGGTGTGACGTGGAAATCCAACGTCACTAGGGTGACGTGGACCCATGATCGATGTGCCACATGTCAGGTCAATCTATGTTTTTCATAAACCTTATATGAATATTGGAACATGACATGTGTCACCCCTAGCTCCTCTACGTGTAATCCCCTGGTACGTGCCCGCCTAGCCAAAGTGGTTGGTGAAGTGACTGGAAGTCCGGGACTTTGAGACTACGGAGGATTTGGGGTGTAGCATAATAGAGAGACCCAAAATGCCTGAAGGTCGGAACCATATGGAAAGCTTATGGGACTTCAAGACTCTGGAAGGTCTCCTGCGTAGACAGTAAGGAGGCGTTAATCGTCGAAGTGTCGAAGTGTCGAAGTTCTTGTTGGCCTACGTGTTAGATGAAGATTGAGTCTAGTTGTGGGATCGGACGGTGGATGGACTTCCACCGTGGATGAAGGAGCTTGGAGACAATACGCGTGAGGTGGATTCACGTGGATGCCACGTGGCCCTCAACCAATGAATGCCCAAAGAACTTTGGGAAGCCATAACTTGCAACCCAAAGCTCAGATTTGAGCTTGGTAGCAGTCATTATAATTCTACGGGTAAGTAGAAGAGGATGAAGACCTCAAATAGAGGATTTGAGATGTTTAAGGAGAGTGAAATTTTGATGCTCCATCCCTATGAAAGATACTCAGGGGTCAGGTGTGTTACAAATTGGTATCAGAGCACGACAACAACACTTGGCCTGCCTGGGCTCATGCACGAGTCGTATGAAAATATTTTTAGAGGACTTTAAGGGGTAACACCATATCTTAACCCATTCCTAAGAAGCGTAGTAAACCTCTATCGAAGAGAGGAATGAGATCCTTTTACTGTTGATAGATGTTTTGGAAATGTGCACTATATGTTGCTAATGTTTCCAAATAAAGAAGTTGACTTCACTCTGCAATCATATGTGTTGTTGTACAGACATAAGATTTGATTACCAAGGCTAAGATGAGCCTGTGGAGAATATTACTGCCAAACATAAAAAAAAAATCATAAATTCCTTAAGTAGAAGGATGTAGATTAAAATGCAGTTGGGATTTTACCCAAAGGGATTGAATCATGCTAGTCTGTGGCAAAGGAACCCTATCATTTCTTTGGGAAATGATAGTCAATCCTACATGAGTGAGATTATGTTGATGGGCACTAATAGCAAGACTTGGATGCGAACGGATGGAAAGGATCTGTAGAAGTAATAATTATTGCTTTAATGAAGGGTTAAACCTTGTATATGTGTATAATCTATCATGATCAAAGGAATGAGTCTGGTGACTATTCTTTGAAAAGGGATAGCATGCGCAGATCTTGGGTTTTAAAGGGAACTGAGAAACAAATTTTGTTTATGGGTAGAGGAATTGTTGGGCAGGGTTTTTCTAATCAAGTTGATAAATGGAGTTGTAGAAATATAGAGTGATTGAGTGAGAAATCACAACAGCCTCCCTTGCTTGGTGGATAGGAAACTAATCTGCCAAAATTCTTTTGGGAGGAAGAGAGTGGCCTTCGTCCCTGACTGTTTCTGAACAGAAAGAAGAATTCTAGTTGTAATGGTTAAGACTGATTATGACCTAAAGATACTCTGGATTTCTGAACTAGAATACTTAGTAAGTAACATAACTCGAAATTGCATTTGGGCTTTAATGGAATAGTCCAAATGCTATTAGACATTAAAAAATTATTATAATTAAGGTAAAATGGTTGATTAAATGTTGATCATGAATGTGGCAAAGGAAGTGTTGGGGCACTTCTAGAAGCCCATAGGGTCAAATTGACATCCAGTGGTGGATGGTAGCCATATAGATATAGTTGGACCCTAGTGAAGGGAATCTAGAAAAGGATTTCCTTGATCGGAAGGTCTATTGATCAAGACCAGCTGGAAGCTAGATTGGTTGTTTTATCACCTTGGGCATGGTTATAATTTCCCATATTGTATTTATGAGTAGGAAATGTTTTCATGAAAGTTGAGGCAAGATTGTTTTCTTGCTAGTTGTTATTGCATAGAAAGGGAAACATAGTTATGACTATGTCTGTTAAACTACCAGGTGGATATCTTGTGAATGACTGCAAGATCGCAACTGAGAGGGAAGCTTAGTGTTGACTATCCCTATGAGAATTTTCATAAGGATGGCAACAATATCCTTGGAGGAGGATCTGGAAGTCTGATATGTCCATGTGCATGTATGACATGGAAAGGGTGCAAGCAATGAGATTGCATGATGAATGTTTGGCTAGGTTTGTATGTGTTTGAATGCATGGGTTAATGCATTGTGAGGCTTATTGACATGAAGACCAATATTAATACCAATTAGGTATGAAAGATATTAAATGTGCAAGTGATGCACATGCATGATGTAAGAATAAATGTATACTAAAGGCAAAATATGGTTGCCTTGATGAGTGATATGTAAGACAAGCATTGCACTTGCCAAGATTGAATGAATACCATGGATGCATGGTTGACTCCATTCTTAAGCAAGGATGATTTTAAGGATGGAAATTTATATTAAAATGTAGAAACAATGGCTAATCTTACTAGTCCTTAATATGTAAAATGTAAAATGTTTGGAGATAGTTTTGTAAAAATATTCAAATTTATAAGGATTTTATATAGTTTCTATAAATTTTTGGCAATTTTTAAGGTAAAATAATTTTATGCTGTTGAATTTGGGTGAATCAATTTTAGAAAAAATGGAAATTGGCGAATCTTTTTTTGAGAACCATGGAAAATTAGCCCATTGACGAAATTTAGCCCCTAAAATCATCTATGCTTTGAAGAGTCATGAAAGTTCTGTTTTGAATGATATCTTAAGGGGAATGTACTCCATTTCCCCAGGAAAGGCCAGCATAAATAAATGAAAGAGCAAATGAGCAAGGATGGTCTGTTGTCAGGATAAGAGCCAAATGATTATGCATTGAGGATCACCTGAGAATGATTTTGAACAATCATGAGTTGACTAATTTTAAAGTAGAGATGTGTGCAGGCTGTGAAATATACCCATGGAAGCTACACACAAGATTTTGGTTATGCATATGGTTAAGCACATCATGGATGTAAGTTAACAAAACCATAATATGTGTGGATACATATTATGGAATATTTGGTTAACAACTGAAACTAACTCAAGGTTGAGGCCATCACAGATAGTGATGGATATGAAATACGGAAGTTTCATGCTGAGGGAGTTCCTTGTGGAGTAACTGTGTGAAGACTCTGCCAAGAGGACAAAGTCATAACCTTAATAACTGTTGAGAATTAAGCAATGAGCTACAAGATTATATGTATATATATATATATATATATATATATATATAAGAATCCTGGATTACATTTTGAAAACATCATGTAATGAATAGAAGACTAATAAATGAATAAATGAGTATGTTTGGCTGAATAGGCTTGGTTGAAGCCATGTTAAGAAAAGGCAGTGAGGCCTTAGAGATAACTCAACTGGGCTGAAAATTCCCATGAGGTGTAGAAATAATTGGAAGAAGGGGAGAGCCCTCAATTCTTTTCTTGTTGAGTATTATGTTTTCTCTAGGATGAGAAAGTTGGTACGCTGATAAAAGTAAAGGTTTTGACACCATAGTGATTATGGTTGTATTTTTATAGAAACAATCAAGATATGTTTGTGTTGCACTCATGGAAACATTAAGGATAATGTGATGAAGTGCATAAAGATATGCTAGGACATGTTTGAAAATGTTTTGTTGTATTAATGTTATGCACAAAAGTTTCAAAGGCAGTTGTATGCCATGGATACCCAAGTAGAGTATGATTCACGAATGAAACCCTGATTGAATTAGGTTAATCAAGGACCTGACAGAGGAGATGAATGTGAGTCGTTAATCAGAGAGAAAACCAATCTCAATCGTTGGATCGACTTCAATATCCACTAGAGTTAACGGATCAAACACTATTCGTTCGGTTAGATCGATGGTCAGGGATCATTGCGGAATGCGAAGGAAAAATTAACGGACGTACTAGTTCACAATTCACAATCAACCAGCACTGTTGATCTTGTCAGGGTGGAGGATCAATGACCACGATTAAAAGAGTCGAGCGAGCACTTTTCCAATTGCGGAGATTGAACTCTCTGCTAAAGAGAGAGCATATTTGGGTTTTTTAATCGTTGTGAACCACCAATCTGTGAACGATCGGGGGTGAACATGCAAGGAAACCATGCGTTAATGTCGCGTAAACTCGTTCTGTGATTGGGTTCTGTGGTTGAATTTAGAAAATCGAAGCTCTGAATTCTCTGTCAAACACTTCTGTGTTGGAATTATTATTATTTGGAAATTGTGTGGTTTAAAATTGATCAAGGGCTACGATTGATGACCCGCAATCATTGCAGAGATTGCATATGCACACAGGTTAACGTTGAGACCTATAACCGTAATTTAAACTCAATATAGCATTGTTTTGAGTTTAGATTCTGATCGTAGATTGGATGACCCATATTCATTGCGGAGATCGGGAGGAGAGTTAAACCGCGAGCTAGTTGAGGTTCTGCAATCCCTTGTCGTCGTTGGATCTAGGGGAAGATGGATCTACACCATTGATTTGCAGACAAGGGATTAATCCAGGATCATAGCGCTTGGATACGGGAGCTAAAAGCAAAACGCCAGAAAATAATAGAGTCGAGGTCATAGCTCTCAGTCGCATGGAGAGAAAATGGAGTTCCTCCGGGCCAGTCAAGCAATATAGAGTTTAGCACTCTGCGTTAGACTGTGGTCGTAGGGACTGTTTCTATGGGAATAAATGCAACTGTTAGAATGCACAAGTTAAGAAAGATTGTGATGACATTTGAAATGTGGTGAGAATATATATATATATATATATATATATATATATATACATAAGAAACTAACAGTTTGTTTGGTTGTGTAAAGAATGAATTGCAGGAAGAAAGAGTCTTGGATATGGCATTAATTTAAGCCCATACGGAAGACCAATTGCTTGTTGAGATAAAATTCTATGGGGAGGAAAGTCCCTTACTTATGAATTTGTTCCCTGTGTGGAACAAATCTGGAAAAAAAAAATGTGGAATGGGAAATCTGTAGGTGACAGATTTGCAATAAAATTTTGAAATTCAGAATTTATGATGATTTCTCATGAATTTATGTATACCTCTAATACATGTGAGAAGAAACGATCTGTCCAGAAAGGATAGATGAAGGCTGTCAAACTGAAAAGCATGAAAAATGGCTATTGTCGAGCCATGAGAACCCCGTGGTAAGCCATGATCACCTAGAATATGTTGTGTTGAGGTAACAAAACGGAGGAATGCCTCGGCAGAGAAATTCTGAAGGACACCTCGACTGTAAGGCTCAATGAAGTCTCTAGAACTCTTCTTGTGCGAAAAACCCTTGGAAAGGCAAGATGGATCACCCAAGGGACTGTATAGCAGAGAAGGGGATGCTTGAGCCTGGGCCTGGAGGGTGAGTAACCGCAAGGAAGAGGAGAATTTGATAATTCTTATAAACTATTGATTGGGATCATGCACACAATGGGTATGTCGAGGAAAAACAGTGATCCACGATAACAAGACAGCCATGTGGATGCAAATCTACAAACTACACAGATAAGTATTGTGCTAGATTATGAAATTTTCATCTTGAATTTTGAACAACAGTAAAATGTTTTCGCATGAGACTATGATTAATGTGCTTGTTGTCCAAGAATTATTGAAGGCAAGTGATGAAGGTTAAGAGTCTGAAAAAGGACCTGACCAAGAAAGAAGCTCAAGACTTCTGAAGCAGTGGAATGAGAAAGGCCTGACAGGTGTTACTGAGAAAGAACATTGAGGACAATGTTCCTTTTAAGGGGGAGGGGATTTTAAGACCCCTGTTTCCCCCCGCTTGTAATTAATCATTAATCATAATCACCATGCTATGGCATGGGAACAATGTAAATGTATTATTGTTTGAATTGAAAATAAGTGATTGTGGGGGCGAAGCCTTGAAATTATTGGCCATGATATCACTAAAGGAAAGAATGTGAAAACTATAAGAGAGGGTTCATTGTATCGAATGACCCAAAATTTCCCTTGTTGAGGATAAAAAACCTCCTCTGATTCCCAAGAAGCAATCAATTAATGAAGAAAGGACCGATGGTTGAACCATCAACCACCCCCATGAATGGAAGCATGGTCTAGCTGCAGAAGGTCAGCTCGAAGTACCATAGGGTCCTGCAGACCCAGACTGACCCAAAATTCCTTCTGAAAGAAGCAACAGGATAGGAAGGATAACCTTCTCAAGGAAGGTTGTGTGTGCAAGGCATGAAAAGAATAAAAAGGTAAGAGAAGAGAACGCAGGGAGCTATCTAGCGGAGAATGGGATCTGAGTAGAAGGTCGTGAGCTTGATGTTGAGGAAGTATCTGATAAACCTCGCAGAAGTTGTGAAATAGAAAGGACCTTTGAGAATTGGAATAAATTCCCTAGTGATATCATGGCTTGGCATGGAGGTGACCAAAGCGCTAAGAATAAATGCCTATGAGCCTATGGTTGGGTGGAAAGGCGGACACCCACATTCAGTTAGTTGGCTGCAACTTGTTCAACAACACAGGTATTCCAGCAGAGGACGAACACCTTCAGTAACCACTCACATAACCAGATCAAAGATCAACACACCGATGTTTTCACGTGGTAAAACCCCTACGGGAAAACATCCATGGCCCCAGCCAACGCGACCACTTGGAGCAGTTTATTAATGCAAAGAAAAATATTACAGAGATATTTTACAAGAGATTTTCTCACAATCAATCATCGGCAAATGACCCTCCATGCTCTTTAAATAGAGATCATGGACCAATCAGGTGTTAAGCCATGGATCAATGGTCATTAAGATCTAGGAGAGTATGAACTATCGGATCACTCTATGTCGGGAACATATCGTGACCGTCGGATTTCCTAACTACAAATGCATACTAATGCATACTAAAGAAACACACTTTTACCTAACGACATATTAGACCAAGTAGATCTTAACTAAATCTTAAGTGTCTAAATATCCTAACATCCCCCCTTAAGAACAACTTGGGATAGGATTGAAGGATTTACAATAATGACACAATAGGA
>ML785412.1:524007-547521 GCA_009831015.1 Picea engelmannii
GGCACAAACACCATCTCTGCATGAAACAAGAGGAAGACCAGTCACCATCTGTTGATTACATATTTGTTGCAATGAGCGATAGTTTAGATGACCAAACCGCTCATGCCAAAGTTTGCTCAAGTCATCGCTATGAGCAACAAAAATTGATGAAAAAGCCGATGACCCAAAGTTGTCAAACTTGTAAACCTGGTAATATAATCAGCAATTCCAGTTGCAAGAACATGCTTAGGATCTTTTAGATCCTTGATTACAACTTGGTGAGGTGAAAACTCGACGGTTTTACCTTCACCTGAATGAGTGATTTGATATACTGATAGAAGCTTACAAGAAAGATCTGGAACACAGAATACATCATTGAAATGACCATTTTCTACCTGAATTGTCCCAGATCCTACAACACTAAGAGATCTATCATCACCAACAAATATTTCCTTGGTGTTACATTCATTTAGAGCAAAAAATATGGCTTTATCCTTAGCCATATGATAAGATGCTCCGGAATCAATAAGCCACTCATCAGAAGAAGAAGTAGTAGTAGAAGGTGTATTGAAGGAAAAACCAAAAGCAGAAAGTGCATGTCTATGAGAAGAAGAAGAAGAATCAATATTGATGTTGTGCTTCTTCATCGTTGCTTCTAAGGCTGCCATCTTCTTGAAACATCTGGACTCATCATGACCATCTTTATTACAAAAGTTGCAATGTTTGTTAGTATTCTTTTTATATTTTGATCCTTTGTCACTCTATGTCGGGAACATATCATGACCGTCGGATTTCCTAACTACAAATTCATATTAATGCATACTAAAGAAACACACTTTTACCTAACGACATATTAGACCAAGTAGATCTTAACTAACTCCTAAGTGTCTAAATATCCTAACACAACTTTTAATAGATAAGTATTCTCATATCCTGTGTAATTGAATTGTAACTGTAGATTAAAGTTGGATATCCTATGAATGTTGCAGGGATGTGCATGTTTGCTTGATGACTAGATTGCATCCCTTTATCTTTGCTTGATTGTGTAGTTAAGAAAGTAAGGAACTATATGGTTTGTATATGTAAATTCTCAATCCTTGTAGTGGCTCAAGTTTAAGCAGATGAACTGTGAGTTCGTCAACCTTGGACATAGTTTCCTCGTATGCATGTCGATACTCCCAATTGTTTTGAGTCTCCTAGGAAAAAGGAGTTTGTTAAGCTCAAGGGAAAGAGCGCAAAGCACGCGCTAGTGCCTAAGTCCTTCATAACTGATGAAACTCGGGAAGGATAGTGAGATTTAAGTCTCGAAAGGGAAGATCCTTTTGTTTATAAATACGAGTGAATGAGATCTATTTGGAAGGACCCAAAGGTTTATCATGACCATTGGATTTGAATAAGGAGCGTAGGTGTCAACTCCTTGACGCCTTCAGTCTTCGCGAGTTCGATGAACTTTGGTATTCGTCGTAAGGGAGACAGATCCTCCGAAGTCCCGTAGCCCAAACTTAATATGGGTCGTAGATCTTAGGATTCCCAGGAACTATCCCAACCATTGAATCTATGATGTGGTCAGCCCGACATTTACCGCTTCAGGAGGACATGGGTGTCGTAATGTCAAAACCTCCCCGAAGGCCAGATTCGCGAAGTAATGGGGACCGTGGATCTAAGGATCCTTCGAGACCCCTCTTGACCATTCAATCGTGGGGACACGTGTATCATGTCGAGAGAACATGGGGGCCCATGTGTCGAGTGACGGTGTTTCCAGGTATGGAGACCTCATGGCAAGGTAAGGGGATGTCGGTGACCGAATGATCCGAAAATATCTTTTAAAGACTATGGTTAAATTTTAAAGCATGAGTTCATTAACCATTTAGGAATTGAAGAAAGAGGAAGAATTAATGATGTAACATGGAAGCCATAATAAGATATACAAATCTGGAAATAAGCACAAAGAATTAGCAAACCATAACAACAAAATTTGTTAACGGAGTTCGGCAATATCGCCTACGTCTCCAAGCCTTTGTCTCAGTGGGTGAGGCTTTATTATTTATCTTCAAAGATTAAAAAGTACATCATAAAAGTTTCAAATGGATTAGAAACTAGTATGGTTGTGTTTTGTTAGACCTCAAGAATCCAACACAACTGACGGCACTGAAAACAGATGAACAAAGCTCCCAGAAATGGCCCACAAAGTTTCTCTCCTCAATAGCTTCCCTGCATAAAAATGGCTTTGACTGTCAAATTCCTCATCATTTCTCCTTCTCTGAACCTCCCCCAGGCTTCCAAAAACCTCTGGTTTATATAGGCTTGAAGTTGGCAACAACCTCCTAACTTCCTCCCAAGATCTGGCCTCAAAAAGGGCTCCAGATCCTCCAAAAATGGACTAAATCTCCCAAAACAAGCTTAAAAATCCATTAAAAATCATAACCTACGGTTGAAAACCCAAAAAATGTGCATAACAGGGCGCAGCCCCCAAATTCTTGGCCCTTAGTCGCATGCACGCCCTCCATATAGTCTTGGGTTGGTTGGCGCTAGTCCTTAGCCCCTGGTCTTGGCTCATGGTCGTGTGTGCATGGCCATATAGTCGTGCCCCCAAACCTCCACGCGCCATGCTAGTCTTTAGGCCCCTGGTCAGATGGGGCTGGCCCCCGCCAACCGAGGCCTACCCCTAAAATCATGCCCATGCAACCTTATATCCAGATTGGGTCGAATGTGCTTAAGCCCCAAGTTGTAGCCCAGACAGTTTTCCCGTGTTTGTTAAGTCATTGCATATCCCATGAGATCCGGGGTTCGAATCCCCTGGCCCATAACAAATTTTTACCCAGCCAAACTTGGGAAAATCCGGGGTGCCACATGGAACTCTGTGATTGGGCCACATGTCACCCTAGGATTGGCCCATACTACTGACGCAATGGCCTAGTCACCTGCCATGTCATCCATCGTACAACCCAGTCATCTACCACGTGCCACTGCCACGTCATCCTATCGTACTGCCACATGTCAGTTCGTATTGCCACATCATCCATCGTATAGTCCAGTCACCTACCACATGTCACTTCCATGTCAGCTTGTCGTACACCCAGTTTTTGTCTGTACATCCATGTGTCCACCTATCATTGGTCCATGTCACTGTACGGACTGCCACGTGTCATCTGTATGGTGAGATGTCTCAAATACATACAGTGCCAACTCAGCTCGAAAATGTCGAAACCGAGTGACACGTGTCACCTCCTAGTGATGCCACATCATCATGATGGCATCACACTAACGTTATCCTGACACATGTTGACGTCACATGTCATACCTGTTGACATCAGCGTTGACTTTGACTAGTTGATTTTTTTCCTGTTTCGGAATTTAATCAGAACGCGATAACATTTACATACGGTGTCTGTTTGAGGAAAAAATTATATGGATGGAATCATTACGACGAGACGAATGCAATGACGTTGGTTTAATCTGATTCCTATAACTTTTATTTTTAGGCCTTCCTAGACCCATTTTGGTTCCTGGATCCATTTTGGATCATACCTCCCCACTAAGACCTTTTGGTCCTCCAAAAGGATACTGACCAGCCATCAATTGTGGGATAGGCCACCCCACTTGTTCTCTGTCTTTAAACTCTGTCATGCGCACCTGTCTTATCAAGATCAATTGTAAAACAACCATGACAATTGACATCATATTGCTAGCCACTTGTACTCTGTCACATCTTACTAAAGCCACTACCATCGATGTTGACAACATTAGCAATGATAACATCATAAATATGACTGCAAATGAGATAATATGTTTGTAGTGCTTGCACAACATTAGAATATCTTGAAGAAAAGTATGATTGAACTTTCATTCTACAATCATATTATGTTCATGCTTAAGATCAACTGTTTGATTTGGCACAATTATAGGTGTATTGCTTGCATGAGCTTCCTTCCTTAATTGTTCCATTGTTTGAAGAGATTGATTTTCTTTTAAGTGAATAGCATGTACAACATATTCATTGCCTTCTTTTATTAAGTGATATTGATTATGTTCCCTGTAGAGGATTGTTTTGCAATCATACAAGTAAGGACTGCCTAAAACCATTCCACATTCATTGAGTGGCACCAGATCACATGTTACCTCATCCACAAATTTCAATGAAATTGCAAAATTAAAAGTGCATTGCTTTGTTATGTGCAATTTATTATTGTTGCTTATCCATTTAAGTGAGTAAGGTTTATGATGCATCTGAGTGTTTAATCCCAATTGTTTAACCGCTTCCTTTGAAATCAAGTTAGATTGAGATCCACTATCTATCAATGTGTCGACCTTAGTATGCTTCATTATGACCCTTATGTGAAACATTTTACTTCTAGAATCATATCCATCACCAAGTTTACCTATCAAACCAACTGTTGTGATTTTATATTCATCACCCGAATCTGATCCCAAGTCTGTTGGTCATGTCGTTGCTGCAGCTATTTGCCTCCCTTTCCTTTCTTTGGACCACTTCAGTCTCTTCTCGGGATGCAATTGCCAACAATGGTCATCATTGTGCCCTTCTTTCTTGCAATGCTTGCAAGAGAGATTATCTTCCTTTCTTGCCACTAAATTTTCTTTCTTTCCATTCCACTTCCTTTTGTCCTACTTTCTTGAAGACGATTCCCCGGATACACCAACTCATGTTTTCCCTGCTTCAATGTATGTTGCTTGAACAAAAACCTCATCAAGATTAGTAGGTCCAAACATAAATACAATGTTACGAATGTGTTCAAGTAAACCTCCTATATACTTCATAAGATTTTCTTGGGTATGTAATGGAATGTCTAACATTAATGCCATCTTACGAAATTCATCTGTGTATTCTTGCACTATTTGTCCCTTTCTTAGTTTAAGACCTTGCCATTCAATTAAAGCCTTCTCTTTATAACCCAAAGGATAAAATTGTTTTCTAAGTGTAGAAAGAAAAACTTGCCACGATGGAAATACATTACCCACTTGTTGTGTGCCATTTTGAAACTTGCTTTGCCACCAGATGAGTGTTGTGTCTGCAAGTCGAAATGATGCCAATTTGATTTGAGTTGCCTCATCCTTGATTTATTGCACACTGTAATAAACTTCCATCTATCTGGCCCATTTATCAAGCCTCTCTGCATTGACTTCACCATCATACATGGGTAATTCAAACTTCACATCAAGCTTAAGTAAAGGCATATCATGTTTATGTTTATGGGAATGTTTTCTTGCAATGGATTTGGAACTTGTACTTGAAGAAGAAGAAGTTGATGGAGAAGAAGGAGGTGAAGGAGGAGGTTTAGGAGGATCCTCTCCTTCTTAACTTTTGGCCTTTGAAGATTCACCTAGAATCAGTCTCTTCCATTCCAAGTAACATCATATAAAACCTTCACCATCTCCGACATGGCGAAGAAGGTCTTTTGAAACTCTTGCTCATCATGAGAAAGTCCCTCTTCTAATTCCATCTTCTCACTTTGATAAGTTCTCTTTCTTGATCCAATCTCAAGATTATCTTCAACAATATCTCCTTCACCACGATTCATATTTTCTCTGGTAACCATGCAAACTCAAAAACCAACCGTCAACCTGCTCTGATACCACTTGATCCGAAAAGATCTTTTAAAGACTATGGTTAAATTTTAAAGCATGAGTTCATTAACCATTTAGGAATTGAAGAAATATGAAGAATTAATGATGTAACATGGCAGCCATAATAAGATATACAGATCTACGGCTCGTAACTATGGGAGAAAAGAGGAGTTTGTGTCGCAGAGCTCTTGAAGGCTGGAGTCGCGAAGTAATGAGGGTCGTCGATCCTCAGATCCTTTGGGATCCCTCTTAGTCATTGATATATAGGGGACGTGTGGCACTAGATCCTTTAGTCCGGAGATTGGGCACTCTAGAGGATTTGAGGTGTGGTGTGTTGATAAGCATTGAAGCCCGAAGTAACGAGAGTCATCAATTCGAGGATGCTTCAGGACTTTTCCTAAACGTTAGATCTAGGTTGTGGTCAACCAATAGCAGTGACCAATTCCGGGAGAAAAGAGGAGTTTTTTTTCGCAAAACTCTTGAAGGTCGGAGTTGCGAAGTAACATTAGTCATGGATCTATGGATCCACGTGGTTGGATCTTGACCATGAGATTCGAGGGATGTTAGAAGGATTTCAGTCTGGTGTGACGTGGCAAGTCGATGTCACCAGGGTGACGTGGACCCACAATTGATGTGCCACGTGTCAGCTCGATCTATGTTTTTCATAGACCATATATGCCTATTGGAACGTGACACGTGTCACCCCTCACCCTTCTACATGTCAGCCCCTAGTACGTGCTCGCCTAGCCAAAGTGGTTGGTGAATTGATCGGGACTCTGGGAGTCCGGGACTTTGGGACCTCGAAGGATTTGGGGTGTAGCGTAATAGAGAGACCCAAAAGGCTCAAAGGTCGGAACCATGTGGAAAGCTTACGGGACTTCAGGAGTTCGGGACTCCGGAAGGTCTCGTGCATAGAAAATAAGGAGGCGTTAAGTGTCGAAGTGCCGAGTTTCCTCTTGGCCTGCATGTTAGATGAAGATTGAGTCCAGTCATGGGATTGGATGGTGGATGGAATTCCATCATGGATGAAGGAGCTTGGAGAAAATATGTGTGAGGTGGATTCACATGGACACCATGTGGCCCTCAACCAATGAACGCCCGAAGAACTTTGGGAAGCCATAACCTGCAGCCCAAAGCTCGAATTTGAGCCTGGTAGTAGTCATTAGAATGCTACGGGTAAGTAGAAGAGGATGAAGACCTCAAACAGGGGATTTTAGATGTTTAAGGAGAGCGAAATTTTGATGCCCCATCCATAGGAAAGATACTCAAGGGTCGAGTGTGTTACATATGATATATTATTAGAGATCATGATAATATAATATATATTAACTATTATAGATCTATATATTATAGTATATTACTATTATAATATTATATTATAATATCTATATAATAGGATATTATTATATCTACTCATTAAGACTGGGAGAGAAGATCGGAAAAATCCACTCGTAATTAATGATGGGAGAAGAGTTGGAGTGTTGGGTGTCACTTTCTTTTTGATCCCAACAATGTTGTTAATACGTATTATAGATACTTTGGTTTGGTTCTTCTAAATGGTTCAATGTCAGGATGAAGTCTCATTAGATCTAAAAAGATGTGTTTTATACCCAAAGGTTCATTAATTTAGGCACTTGACATGGTTCATTGTCTGCCACTCCTAAGGTTCGGCATCGATTGGCTCATGAACCATTAAGTTCGTTCTATAGAAATATTCAACGGAGAGATTTGAAACACAACCTACTACATAACAAGCTTTTGTAGATTTTGGTGGGTATGGAGAGAGACCAGATCAAAGTGTATAGTTGGTAGATAACTGTAAATATCAGCGTGGCTGCTAGCAATTCAATGCATTAGTCTATGCATAATTACTTACAAGATCAGTGTAGTAGCTTGGTCGTGTACAAGCAAAAATGTAAGATTGGGAAATTACGCTATGCTCTGGTAAAGCCTTAGTTCTATTTGTTGCTAAGATGATTTCATGGAAATTAGAAACCCTCATATCTCATATCTCTAGCTCTGGGGGGATCAAGTTCCTTGACCTACAATCAAGGCAACTAGCCATTCAAATAAGCAAGGATAATTTTAAGGATGGAAAATTATATTAAAATGTAGAAACCTGGGCTAATCTTACTAGTCCTTAATATGCAAAATGTAAAATGTTTGGTGATACTTTTGTAAAAATCTTCAAATTTTCAAGGATTTTATACAGTTTCTATAAAATTGTAGTGATTTTTAAGGTAAAATAAGTTTATTCTATGGAATTTGGGCGAATTGTTTTTAGAAAAAATGGAAATTGGAGAATCATTTTTTGGGAAAAACAATGGAAAATTACCCCATTTGCAAAATTTAGCCCCTGGAATTATCTATGGAAATAAGGAACGTGATTCCAATCAAGGTGATATCACCAACCAAAGTAAGAATGATGTGACCAGAGTCTTCGTGAAGTGTTACGTTCGATAAAAATAATGAAACCTAGGCAAGTACATTTCCACTGTTCAGGTTTTACATTGAATCAATCACAATATCCAAAACGACTATTTTCTTTATTCTCTAGTTATGAAATATCATAAATTATGGTTATCGAAATAACTAATTAATATACTAATGTTATATTAATACGGTTAATGTGCTTGAATATTCCATTTGTCGTGGATTATACCTGAATCATTTCCCTCACTTCTCAGTGTGTGTTTTGCTTTGTTGATTCCATCTTTCCTCTCTCGATTCCAGCTAGTATGCCCTCATCATTAGCACGTCATTCTAGATGACATTAAACTAAAAATTGTATGATCCCAATGTGGTTCCCTATCCACTTTAGCTTTAGTGGACATCCATTCTCTAGAAAAATAAACCTTGACACCCATTCAATGTTTCTATGCAAGTGGACCAACAACCTAAACATGCATTTTTACCAGAGGCATGAAAAAGATCATATCCACAGCTTCAAAGTATGTTTGGATCTAGCTTCAAAAGTCTATTTGGATGTTGATATGGCCAAGTAAATGGGCATGGAGGGAAAATACCCATAAATAGAAAGGTGGATAGAAAGACATGAGTTATGTCACTGATGATAGCTTGACTGTTGCAATGGATCTCATCTATTTTTGATAGGAAGGGAGTGACTATGGGTGAGTGTGGAGTGGAAAAAAATCTTATTTATGTTTGGGATTTTTGAAGAAGCACAGAAGAGAGAAATCTATGAGTTCCCACAAGCTCATAATGGTTACTGCAGCTTGAAAAATCATCAGAGCCTATGACTTGAAAATCGTGAGATCTCATTTTCAATTTGGCTTTTGGGGAAGCAAAGAAATTAAAAACATAAGTTGAAAAAATAGTCATGATCCCCTACAAGCCCAAGTTGAGTATTGTAGCCTAAAAAACTATGGTTTTCGAAGCCAGTGTCATATGGTGGGAGCTTGCGGGGGGATTCTTGTTGCATAGATCTTATTTCTAATTGGGTTTCTGAGGAAGCAGAGAGTGCTAGGTTGAGAGGTACATAATGGAAATTAGACACCTCAAAGTTATGGGGAGGGTCGGGGAAGAAGTGAAGTGGAAGAAAAAGACCGAAATCTTATCTCTTTCCCATACTGTTATGTTTGAGATAAAAACTATAGTTGTTACAAGAAATTTTTCCATGAGGAATACCCCTTCAAAGAAAATATTACAACAGTAGGAGAGCTACTCAAATGGTTGGAGCTCATATTTAATAAGCCTCACCCAATGTTCTCTAAGGAAGCTTTGGTTGTGGTAGAAAAAATTGGTGATAGGTACATATAATATAATAGATTGGTACATTCTTATGAGAATATCCTATGTCGATCTAGTGATCTCTCTCCCAATCCACATAGGGGTCTTGAGTTGGTGTGCAATGGTTCGAGATCGACCATCAACCAATAGTTATTTCTTAACTATTTGTTTTTATAAGCATCATCCCTCGCTCTATAAGAATGGAGAGGGGTGTACAAGCACAAAGATACTTTATGGTTGGGCCAGCTCAATCCCCTTTCCCCCCTCCCTTCTAACAGACAGATTTAGGTAAGATCAAGAACATATGCTCAATACCTTTTCTAATATTGTGAGCATATTGACGATAGTTTCATATTGATAATGATTTGGTGACCAACGAGGTGGAGGAGAAAGAGGAGGAATCATCAAGAATGTTTTCCAACACAAGTGAGCCAACCCTTCCCCCATGCATGCTACAACAACAAAAGCATGAGGCTATGAAAAAAAATGATATGTACGTCACCCTCCTTGAAAATAAATTAGGAGAAATGTAAAAGAATAATTGATGACTCTTCATTTCCCTTCTCTGCATGGTGCCAGATACTCTGCATTTTCCTTCTCTGCCAGATACATGGTGTAAGATAGCACAAACTCTAGATAATACAAGAAAAGGCAAGGTGGGAAGGAAAATGCTTAAGCAGATTTAGAAAGGGGACCAAAACATCCTCGATATATGTTTGAAGACGATGTGATGGTGCCAACTATACATGGAGAGTGGGTAGGGATACATGGAGTATGCACAATTTTCTTCCCATGCTCACTAGCATGACGTTGGATTAAGCTCACTATCCTCAAACATAGGATAGGAAATGACTTAGACATAACATAATTTATTTGGATGGCACAAAATGTGAGAGGATTAATGCTAAATATATTAGATAGCATTAAATCGTTAACATTTAAAGTTGGGAAAATCTTTGTAAATTGGTAGCTTGAAACATAAGAAATGGCTTTGATAAAGTAAAATTTCCTCAAAAAGAGGCCAAATAAGGTAAAAAAAATATATGGAACCATTTGAGTGGAAGAACAAAATATGGGTTGATGGAAACTTAGGTTAAGAACATTGATTTATGTGTCGAAATATTGTAAAAAGAGAAAAAAAAATTACAATATTCCTTGCTGCCTTAATTCAGGGACTAATAATACCCTTATTCAATACCCTTGCTTAAAATTTATTACATCTTGAGGTATCCTTAACTCAACGCCTAAAAATAAATAAATATTTTCATCATACCTATATACACTGACCCGACCCATGTGCAACATAGGGATGTCAAAATAAGGCACTATATTATTAAAGTCCATGAACCATTCGAGGTATTTGGTTATGTTATATAGTATCAATGCAACACATACACACTCTTACTTTAGTTTCTCTTTCAAGGAGAAGACTTCAATTTATGGAAATAAGTGTTTTCAATTTTCTTAAAAAAATTATTTTTTCAATTATAATATTTTGTTATAATATTTTTTTTCTAGGTTACAAAGTTCGAGGAAAAATCTGAATGCTTCCCCTCATTTCGAGGATGGTATCCAGGGTAAACCCTAAATTCTTTAGGGCACAAGTTTGGTCGAAAACAAGGCTCAAAGCCATTACAATAATATACTATTTTATGAACTCAACATGTCACTCGTGGGAATTCAACCTGGGTGGGAAGGATAACAATCATTCCTCCCAACCACCCAAGCTAAACCCAATTGGTATTTTTTTGTTATACGACTTTTTTTTGAATTCTAAAGACAAATTCAATTGATTAATAAAGAGTTGTGAATTTCAACTCTGCATTTATGTGGTACAAAATCTGCAAAGGAATATAAACTTTACACCTTTCTCATACAAAAGAAAAAACTTTCCCAGTTAGACATGGAGTAATCTCCTAAAAAAATCGATGGGATTTAAGGCGAACATGTGGATGGGATTTGATCCACATACATGTGCATGTAAGTAGTGCTTTGTGTGCTTCATATGTCGAGCACTATTCTTGCGTACCCTTGTGACTAGCTTAAAGTGCTAGGTAAATATTTCATTCCACAACCTTTAAGGAGAACATAGGGATGCATGGAATTCGGTCTACATATGTGTTTGTGCATGTCGTGTTATGTTTGCCTCACATTTTCAATCACTACCTCTAGGTGCTCCCAAGACTACATTAAGGTGCCAAATAAATCTCTCATAAAAATAAAACCTTGGTGAATTGCGAAAAAGTTGCAAAGCTTTAGGGCCTAATGTAAAGTTATGGACTTCATCTCTCATACCTTTGAAAATTAATATCAATCTAGATTCATCTTCACCCTAGATACATTAAGCGTTGAGAGGGATCAAGTCTTTGGAAATGAAAATTTTTAGAGTGCAAAAAAATGAGGAAAAGTTTGCACTTCCTTGTATTTGATTTATCTCGATGCTTGACAAATAAAGATCAATATTGTTTGGATTGGTTTATCTCATTTTTCGTTCATGTCATTGTTATATTTATCTTTGACTTTTTTCAAAAGAAAATTTTATTGGATCCCCCCTTCTTCCCCATAATATCCAAATTGAGGACAATGTCAACTGCCAACCATTGAAACAATTGTTAACTTTGAGGGACTTTACTGGATTAGACTGTGTGACCTCCCCATTCGAAACATGCTTTTGGTGGATGGTCTAATTAATTGAGCTAACCCTTGGGGATATGCCACTTTTTTACATATAGGCATGTGCACATATACACACACATACACACTCACACGCAGACAATTATTTTTTGGAACATCAAGTTTTGATGGTTCATCACACTTCTCCTGGAATCAATTGGTTGAGCAGTTGAACTACATCTCGAAACAGTCGATTCAGTAATCAACCAGATATCTACATCAGTCAGTCGAGTAGTCTAAAATCATGTCGATCAAACAGTTAACTAGTAGTCGAAGACAGTCGGTCAGCGGATCGACCAGCCGAACAATCGAATACGAGTTGGATGTATTAACGGTCGGGTCAAGCATCCTTGTTGAGCCGACTAGACAACTCATATTTGACAGAGTCAACTCTAACCATCGACGGTTGTATGTGTACAAGATCCTCCCAATTTCAAGGAATTTGGTTAGATCTTGAAGCTATAAATAGTAGACCTAATGGTTCATTATCATCATGTCGATATCGTTGTTGTATACAATATGTCCATTATACATTGTGACGTTCTGATCACAATGGATTGTGATTAAGTGTTGTAACAATGTATTTAAACACCACCTTTTGTCTTTGAAATATTATTTCTCTTCAATTATCTATAGTTTTTTTTATCTATTTTGTATCAAGTTACACCCAATCCCCAACATGGTATTAGAGCCAATGGTTTGAAACATTGCTCGTTGTCTGCAAATCTTGTTGATTATGATATGTTGTGTGATTGACTATGGGTTGGTGATTTGCATACTGTAACTTATGGAAACATATCTGATATGTCTAGATATCAAAGATAGCTTCAAAGATCTATCTCGTAATTTGCATGGATCAAATTATATAGTATGGGCACCAGACATGGGAACCCTACTGAAGAATAAATGATTGTGGTAGTATATGAAGATTGTGGTTCTAGATACAATAGATGATTATGAAAAGTTCGGTATTTATGGAAAGAAGGATGAGGTTGTAGGTGTCATCACGACCTATATCTCTTGGAGATTCATTTTCACGTCAATGGAATCAACTACCCTCATCAAGTCTAGAAGAATCTAAAGTTGTTGTTCTACAGAGTTGGTGAAAGCCATCTCAAGCAATTGGAGAAAGAGTCGATCTCTCTCGATCCTCATTCCTTTGACATAATAGAGTACTATTTGGTGAGTGTGAAGGAACTACAGTTGAAATCGAGCAAATGTGGAAAGAATTACCAGAAGAAAGATGGTCAACTCATCAAGTTGGTCCTGATGAATTTGAGAACACCATTTGACCTATTCGTTTCAAATTTTTGCACCAACTAGAAGGCACGCAAGGAAGATGGTAAATACTACCTGTTTGAATATTTATGGGGTCTACTGATCATTGATCAACATAGATTGCTTGATGAAGTCAATCTTGGTGGTAAATATCAAGAACACTTGCTCAAGGGAAAGAGAAATTCAAATCAAGAAGAAAGAGGATGATTTGATACCCCTATATAGAGACTTGGATGCCTCGACCAGAAACAAAAAGGGCAGACAGATGCACCCCATCAAATTTGAAAGAAGAAGACATGCCAGTACTATGGAAAGACTGGACATGTAGAGAAGGTATGTTATAAGAAGAAAGATGATTTAGAGAAGAAGGTTAAATTCCTTGAAGGAGACATGTCCATTGTTCACCGACCCGCTGATAATTTCACCTTCCAAGTCAAAACTTCTCAAGCCTTGTTGTCTCATCTTGTGCAGAATGAATGGGTAGTCAAATCTGGGTGCATTCATCACATGGATAAGGATGTTTCCTTTTTCACCTCCTTGAATGAAGCAAAGGAGAGGAATATTTATGTTGTTGATGATTTCACTCTCGATATTGTTGGTCGGGCTAATATTTCATGTCAACAAGGGAGAATTTTTAACATCTATCACATAT
Source organism: Picea engelmannii (assembly GCA_009831015.1). Taxonomy (NCBI): domain Eukaryota; kingdom Viridiplantae; phylum Streptophyta; class Pinopsida; order Pinales; family Pinaceae; genus Picea; species Picea engelmannii. Next base: position 537,923 of record ML785412.1, read on the forward strand.
TGAACCTCAGTGTCAATCTATTGTTTGTTTCTTAGTTAAAAAAGATAGGTAAAATTGTGGAGTTGGGGCTAGATCGGTTCTTTGTTTGAGATTTGAAGCAAGGTCGCTCGATTTTCGTTGGAGGGTTTCTCAACTTGAAGGACAGTTTGTATAAATTTTGTGACACAACTCGACCCGACTCCAAACCGACTGTGCTTGTTGCTCACACCAAAGAACGAAGTCAAACTTGGCAAGAACGACTCAAGCACCTAAATTTTCAAAGTCTTTAGTAGATGGCAACTCAGAATATGGTTGTTGGTTTACCTAAAAAAATTCCCCCTGATGGAGTTTGTAAAGGATGTGTGCTTGGAAAACATCATCAGACACCTTTTGACTATGGCAAAGTGTGGCAAGCACAGAACCTCCTGGATCCGGTTCACGGTGATCTTTGTTGCATCAATCTACCTTCCATGGTAGGTGCAAGGCATATATTTAATTTCATTGATGATCTCTCTCGTTTCACTTGGGTTTATTTTCTAAAGACTAAGAATATTATTTGTGAGTGTGGTGTTATGTTTACCTCACATTTTCAATCACTACCTCTAGGTGCTCCCAAGACTACCTTAAGGTGCCAAATAAAGCTCTCATAAAAATAAAACCTTGGTGAATTGTGAAAAAGTTACAAAGCCTTAGGACCTACCATAATGTTATGAGACTTCATCTCTCATACCTTTGAAAATTAATATCATTCTAGATTCAGTTTCACCCCAGATCCATTAAGAGTTGAGAGGTATCAAGTCTTTGGAAATGCAATTTTTTTAGAGTGTAGAAAAATGAGGAAAGGTTTGCACTTCCTTATATTTGATTTCTCTCAATGCTTGATAAAGCAAGATTAATATTGTTTGGATTGGTTTATCTCATTTTCCATTCATGTCATTGTTATATTTATCTTTGACTTTTTTCAAACAAAACTTTTATTAGATCCCCCCTTCTTCCCCGTAATATCAAAATGGAGGACAATGTCAACTGCCAACCATAAAAATAGTTGGTAACTTTGAAGGACTTGACTGGATTAAACTGTGTGACCTCCATGTTGGAAACATGCCTTTGGTGGATGGTCTAATTAATTGAGCTAACCCTTGGGGATATGCCACTTTTTTATTTATAGGCATGTGCACGTACACAAACTCACAAACACATATTTGTTTTTTGGAACATCAAGTTTTGATAGTTCATCACACTTCTCCTAGAATCAGTTGGTCGAGCGGTTGACCTACATCTGGAAACAGTCGGTTGAGCGATCAAACAGATATCTACATCAGTCAATCGAGAAGTCGACAAGCCTATCAATTGAACAGTTGACCAATAGTCAAAGACATACGGTTAGTGGATCGACCAACCGAGCAATCGAATACGATTTGGATGCATGGATGGGCAGGTCAAGCATCCTTGTTGAGCCCACTAGACAGCGCAGATTTGACAGAATCAACTCTAAACATGGAAGGTTGTATGTGGAAAAGATCCTCCCAATTTCAAGGAAGTTGGTTAGATCTTGAAGCTATAAATAGCAGACCCAATGGGTCATTATCATCGTGTCGATATCATTGTTGTATACAATATGTCAAATATACATTGTGATGTTCTAATAACAATGAACTATGCTTAAGTGTTGTAACAATGTCTTTAAACACCACCTTTTGTCTTCGAAATATCATTTATCTTCAATTATCTACAATTTTATTTATCTGTTTCATATCAATTTGCACCCAATCCCCAACATGATATTAGAGCCAACGGTTTTAAACCTCACCTGTTGTCCGCAATTCTTGTTGATTTTTATATGTTTGTGTGATTCACTCTGGGTTGGTGATTTGCAGATTGTAACTTGTGGAAACATATATGATTTGTCTAGATATCGAAGATGGATTTGAAGATCGATCCTGTAATTTGAACGGATCAAACTATATAGTATGGGGACCAAACATGGAAACCCTACCGAAGAGTAAATGATTGTGGTAGTATATGAAGACTATGATTCTAGATCCAATAGATGATTAGGCAAAGTTCGTTGTTGATGGAAAGAAGGATGAGGTTGTAGGGGTCATCACGACCTATATCTCATGAGAGATTTGTTTTCACATCAGTGGAATCGACTACCCTCATCAATTCTAGAAGAAGCTAAATTTGTTGTTCAACAAAGTTGATGGAAGCCAAGTCATGCAATTGGAGAAATAGTTGTTCTCTCTCGATCCTCATTACTTTGACATAATAGAGGACTATTTGGCGCGTGTGAAGGAACTGCAGTTGAAATTGGGCTAATGTGGAAAGAATTATCATAAGAAAGATGGAAAACTCATTGAGTTGGTCCTGATGAATTTGAGAACACCATTTGACATGTTCGTTTCAAATTTTTGCACCAATTGGCAAGCACGCAAGGAAGATGGTAAGTATTACATGTTTGAAGATTTTTGTGGTCTACTGATCATTGATCAACACAGATTGCTTGACGAAGGAAAGCTTGGTGGTAAACATCAAACCCACTTATTCAAGGGAAAGGGAAAGTCAAATCACAAGGAAAGAGGATGGTTTGATACCCCTATACAGAGACCTGGGTGCCTCGACCAGAAACCAAAAGGGTAGACAGATGCACCCCGTCAAAGACGAAAGAAGAAGACATGTCAGTACTTTGGAAAGACTGGACATGTGGAGAAGGTATGTTATAAGAAGAAAGATTATTTGGAAGAGAAGGTTAAACACCTTGAAGGAGACGTGTCCATTTTTCATCGACCCGCAGATAATTTCACCTTCCAAGTCAAAACTTATGAAGCTTTGCTATCTCATCTTGCATGGAACGAATGGGTAGTCGAATCTAGGTGCACTCATAACATGGCTAAGGATGCTTCCTTATTCACCTCCTTGAATGAAGATAAGGAGAGGAAGATTTATGTTGTTGATGATTTCGCTCTCAATATTGTTGGTCATGTTGATGTTTCATGTCGACATGGGATAATTTTCAACATCTATCATGTACGAAACCTCAATTCCAATCTATTGTATGTTTCTCAGTTAACATAGAAAGGTAAAATTTTGGAGTTTTGTCCAAATCGGTTCTTTATTTGAGATTTGAACAAATGTGAGTCGATTTTTGTCGGAGGGCTTCTCAACCCGAAGGATAGTTTGTATAAATTATGTGACACAACTCGACCCGACTCCAAACCGATTGTGCATGTTGGTCACACCAATGAACAAAGTTTAACTTGTCATGAACGACTAGAACACCTAAATTTTTTAGTCTACAGTAGATGGAAAATCATAATATGGTTGTTGGTTTACCTAAAATTTCCCCCCTAATTTAGTCTTTAAAGGATATGTGCTTGGAAAACATCATTGGACACCTTTTGACTCTGGGAAATCATGGCGAGCACAGAACCTTCTGGATTCGGTTCACAGTGTTATTTATTGCATCAATCTACCTTCCATGGTAGGTGCAAGGTATATCTTGAATTCCATTGATGTTCTCTCTCCTTTCACTTGGGTTTATTTTATGAAGAATAAGAATCTTGTCTTTGAAAAGTTCAAAGAATTTAGAGCCTTTGCTGAAAAGCAATGTGGCCAACCCATTAAGTGCTTGAGATCAGAAAATGGTGGTGGGTATGTAAATTGACCTTTTAAAGAATACCGGGTTCAAACTGGTATTGAATGGCAGTGGTTGGTTCCTCATATACCTAAGCAGAATGAACGCAAGAATTGAACATTAGTCGAATTGGCTAGATGTCTTTTGCAGGCCAAATATTTCTATTGCCTCCTTGCTTCTAGGTCAAAGTTGTTTATTCCTTTCTATATATTATATTTGACATTTATTACTTGATGGAAATATAATTCTTTGTATTCCTTTCATTTTATTCATTATATATCTCTGGTGGAAACACCATGGTGGAAAGCTGCCAGAGCTGCAGAAACTTGTCGTTTGGGTGCTTAGTCAAACTTGCATTTCTTGAGGGTGTGAGTGAAATTGGAGTGTCTTTGAAAAGATACACTCCAATAACCACAACGGGTTAGAAATGTTCAAAAATGCAACAATCAAAATTTAAATTATTTATATTTTTTTAATTTTAAATATTAATTTACTACAATTTACCATCACTAACTATGGCCCTCAATGTTCATACAAGTTAGGTACCCAACGCCTTAATGACTTGTTATATGTCTATTACAATATGATGTTGTGGGTGAAGCAACTTGACAAACAACCTGACATAGAGGCCATTTCATTGGATGCCATTGACACCACTAGTCAGTGGAGGGTGGAGATTGAGGAGCCTGAGATGGAGGATGCACCTGAGTGGTTGGAGGAGGAGCATGCAGATGATTTGTGGGAGGAGGCGGAAGCAAAGGAGGAGGGGGAGGGGGAGGAGGAGGAAGATGTTCCAATTCTAGTGGATACATAGGTTGAGGAGGAGATTGATCTTTCGGTGCAGCCAATGCCACCACCACCTCCATGGAGAGTCGGACTTGAATTTGGAATTGAGTCTGTTGGGACTGGGAGGAGGCAACTCACTTTTCCTTCCACCTCGTCCCCATCACCTTCCACCTCGGTTGGATCATCTGGAGCTTCCACTCCAAGCTCATCTCGAGTACCTCCACGACCACCTACTACTTCCAGAGGAAGAGTGGTGCCCTTTACCCATAAAAGCGGTAGAGAGATTCGACAATTTGGATTCCTATGATCTATCATTTTCATTTTATTATGTACCATTGAGTATCTAGATGCCTCATGATGATTCATCTCATGAGACACAATTATTTTGATCATTTGATGTGATTTTGTATCATCCTATAAGGAACATGTTTCATAATTTTCAGTTTAGTAACAATATGTGACCACTTGACATCTTATACATCTTATTTATTAGTTGTATTTTCATATTTATGTAGCAATGTGTCTATTTGATGTTGTTGTTTCTTTAGATGTTTAAAATATTAAAAAAAAATGAGTTTTTTGTATTTTTTTTAGGTCTTGTGACATTTTCTAAGATATTTCGATATTTTCCATTGATGTCACCGAGAAGTTACATTATGGACCCCCATCGATACTTTCCCCGAGATGAGATTTACAACATTGGTGAAGAGTGATTTTCCTCATGGAGACCTATCTAAAGAAATTTTCATGGAACAACCTCTTGGTTTTGTGACATATTCTAACCCGATTTTTCCACTCAAGAAGTCTTTTTATGATTTGAAGCAAGCTTCTCAATCTTGGTATGCTAAGATCGACAGTTTCTTTCTTCGACTTGGTTTCAAACATTGTGAATTTGATCACAACTTGTATGTACTCCATTCTAATGGGAACACTTTGATCGTTATTGTATATGTTGACGATCTCATCATCACTGACAATAAAACCAATCTCATTCTTAGATTGAAGAAGCAACTTGTTCACTCCTTTGACAAGACAAATCTTGGTATTCTGCATTATTTTTTGGATTTTCAAGTATTACCACTATGTGATGGTTTTTTCATTTCTAAATATAAATATGTAATGGATATTTTGACACTTTTTAAGATGGTAGGTTGTAATCCATGTGCTACTCCTTTTCAATTTGGAGTAAATCTAAACAAAACTTCTCAAACTCCCAAAGTCGATGCTACACTCTATCGACAATTGGTCAGCAATCTCATTTATCTTACTCACAGTCGACCTGGCAATTCCTTTGTTGCTAGTGTGGTTTCTTGGTTTATGCTGGATCCCAGAGAAAGCCACTGGAAATCATTCAAATGAATTGTCTTCGATATCAAGGGTACCACTCATTTTGGTATCAAGTATTGTCAAAGTTCAGATTCATTGGTCGACTTCATCGACTCCAAATGAGCTAGCGATATTTATGATCAAAATTCCACTTATGGCTATGTGTTTCGCTTCAACACTAGACCGTTGGTTTGGTCGTGTAAGAAACAAAAGGTAGTATCCTTGTTGACTACAAAACAATAATATCATGGCGTCATTGATTAAAGTACAAAGGTTGTATGGATTCATCAAGTTCTGGGTGAACTTGGATTTCTTGTTCCAACCTCAACTACAATCTATTGTGACAATCAGAGTTCCATTCAAGTTATTGAAAACCATGTTGCCCACAGTAAGATGAAGCATGTTGAGCTCCATGCTCACTATTTGAGACAATTGATTCATGAGAACATTGTTTCTCTTGTCTATGGAAACACGAATGATCAGGTAGCTGGTATATTCACTAAGCCCTTATCTAAAGCTAGATTTATAAAGCTTTGTATGATGCTTGGGCTTCAGGAAGTTGCAATTATGGGGGGGGTGTCCTATTGATGTAATTTCACCTCCTGAATCTCCATATCCATGTGTTGATGGGGGGGTGTTGGAACATTAAGTTCTGATGGTTCATCATAATTCTCCTGGAATCAGTCGGTCAGGTGGTCGACCTACATCTAGAAACAAATGGGCAGGCGATCAACCAGATATCTACATCAGATGGTTGAGTAGTTGACAAGCCTATCGGTCGGACAGTCGACCAAGAAACGAAGATAGTTGGTCGGTGGATCGACCAGCTAAGCAATTGACTATGAGTTGGACACATGGACGGTCGGGTCAAGCATCCTTGTTGAGTCGACTAGACAACGCAGATTTGAGAGAGTCAACTCTAACCATTAACGGTTATATGTGGACAATATTTTCCCAATTTCAAGGAAGTTGGTTAGATATTGAAGCTATAAATAGAAGACTTGATGGGTCATTATCATCACGTTGATATTGTTGTTGTATGCAAGATGTTCAATATGCATTGTGATGTTATGATCACAATGCATTGTGCTTAAGTGTTGTAACGATGTCTTTAGACACCACCTTCTATCTTCGAAATATTATTTCTCTTCGATAATCTACAATTTTGTTTTTTTTGTTTCATATCAGGTTACCCCTAATCCCCAACATTTTTTTCCAAGGAAAACCTCATGGGGAAACCCAAGGGATTCTTCCTCACATTCATGGATGGCATCCCTAGTAAACCTATCGACATAGACTAGTGTGCCTTGCCCAAGGGGATTCAAATCTATAATCTACCTAGGGAGGTACTTAAAGAGGATAACTTGTATAGATAAGACCTTAAGGTAGGGTAACACCATCAATTATTGTTAATGGAAGGAAACACTCCACAAGTCATACTTGTTATAATACAATCCTCAACATATTCAATACAATGATCCTCATGTGTATATATATTGTCTCATGAGTGTTCCTTGGGGTCTCTTCCAACTACCCCTCATTATTATATTATTTCCTCTAACTATCTAATGGACCTCTTTATTACCCACAAACTATCAAGTGGACCTTATTCCATGATTATAGCCACATTACATTAATTATTCTACTTAGGTACCTATCTAGTTACCTAATATTACATTATTTATCTGCCCTAGATACTTTACATTTCATCTCCCTTCTCATGTTTTATCCTCAAAACATGAGTGGAATCCATATAATATGATTTTCTAGGTAGTGTAGTCAACTCGTACCAAGCATGAGCATCCATCCATGCTAGTGAAATATGGAGATGTAGTCCAATAGATGCCTAGCCACCATGATCTTGAGTATGGTTGCTCATTTTGTGTCCTTGTTGTTGCCATGCTACCTAATTATCACCATGCATCATTTGTATTCCTTTGTGTACATCTATACTTAGTGTTTCTTTGGTTCTAGTAAGTCCATAGTAGGGTCGTTTATGCTCAGAACCTTGCCTTGATGATTATTGTTTCTATGAGTGGTATGTATGACAATTTACAACAACCATAACTATCAGTTATTCTATATTTAACTCTTCAACATTTGGTTCCTTTAAATCATACAAATTCATATTATAACGAAAGTAGAAGTTTATAATCAAGTTTTTTCTTTAACAAGAGTTTGTGGATTTGTATTGCATTGAAGGTGCGACCAAAGCACACAAAGTACAAAAAGAGTCTTCCAAAGAAAAAAAGAAAAATCAGGAGCCTCCAAAACAACATTCAACCATCTAACTAAAACATAGCTCCTATCCTTCCATGTTATGAATTCACTAAATATTTGCATAGAGTAAACTCTGGAGAATATACCAAAAATATAGATTACAAAACAAAGCATAGTTAATCAGAAGTATGCCTAGTGGTTGGAACCTCACCCTCTATTTTCATATTTTCTAATGAAGCATTCAGATCATGAATAGGAGTTGCACCAAGAATAGGTGAGGAAGTCATCACCAACTTAGAGATAGAAACCGATGGAGGAGGTCGGAGTCAAATCTCCTCCACTTGCAACCACAATGATGTCACTTTGTCCTACAACTACTCCATCAAACCACGATCTTGAACCAAAGAATCCACGATGAAGGTGACCGTGTAATTCAATGCATTGACTGAATATGGAGTCTTTGTTAATCAACTATCTCATCCTCATCAATTTTCCCCTCATGTTGGTCGCTTCTTGCCCCACCTTCCATTGCTTCTAACTGTGCATGAGTAAAAAATACTAACTAGAGTGAAATGCACCAGAGATTATAGCATGAGCCACTGTAGGGAATTTAGGGCCCCCCAAAAAAAAATTGTTCGTGGATAATTCCCATAGGGATCAGGAAGAAACAAATAAAGTCAGACCAGAAACCCTTCCCCATAAACCACATCCATGCAAAAGAAATAGAAGCCACTAATCGACATTACCCACGCCACACCCATCCAATCTATGGCACACCAGAGAATTCAAAATCCAGCTCCCAGACATATTTCCCATCCACCCATCGTGTCATATCCAACCCAAATTCATCCCAATTAACACCTTCATCCATCGACCTTGAGCCACCATCATGAACAGACATGAGCACTGTGGAATTTGATGGAGGTTGAGCTATCCTTCCCATCTTTGTATACCTCTTGACACCGTCCATAACCTTGCATGATACCAATCAACCCAGAAACCGATAATTCCCGCAGATGTGGCCGGATCAAGGGACCATCTTCGATGTACTTTCCAAAATCCACACAGAGACAACATTTCTCCCATGAGTCATTCTCCCTCGAAGCCTCCAGGCACACGACTATTGTCGAAAATCTCTAGATGCCAAATCTCTACAGCCTACTCCCTCCTTTAAAGAAGTCTCAATGACGTGTGTCCATCTGCATCAGCACTCCATGCCCACGTCACCCCCACGGGCCTCATGCTTTATCATAATTTCAAACATTGGGGGGGGTGGGGGAGTAAACAAACATCCTCATTAATCCATAAGGTACCTGGGCCATTCCTATGGCCTTATTGGACATTGCATCTTCTTGTGTGTTATTTTCCCAAAGGACATGAAAGAAATGAGAGGAGAAGTGATTTAGACTGAGTCTGATGCGACCAATGATGGTCATCAATCCCACGTCCTTAGGATCAAAGCCCGCCACGAAATACCTGATTGTGTTTTTTGAGTCTCCAACAATATTCAACTGGGATATTTGATGATCTTTAGCAATCTGGAGTCCTTGCAATACCGCATAAGCCTTTTCTTTGTTACTAGTAGAGGTCCCCAAATTCCAATAGAACGTAACTTCCATGATTCCTCCAGGGCCATAAAGCCACCCCCCCCCCC
>ML785412.1:547571-593606 GCA_009831015.1 Picea engelmannii
AAGTTAGTAAGACAAGTTTTTACATAAATTTTGTTTATTTTTTTAGTTTTTGCACCGAGAGTAGCGAGGTGCTCTATGGGGGAGATGTTGAGGCGTTAGCGTTATGTTAGATAAAGCTACACTAAAAATAATAAAAATAAATTTGACTCAATTTTTAAAAATAACAATAATAAAAATAAAGTTGGCTTAATAAAAAAAACAATTACACGCACCGTATAAAACTTGACATGAAATGAAATATTAATAAAAAAATTATACCTTAAGAAATTGGATCCCTCTCGGTGCTTAATAAATCCAAATTTAAGATAAATTTACACACTCAAATAAAAAAAGAAGATTATAAAATTGAAAATAAAGATTTCTTTTTTATAATTTAATGTACAAGCATTTTAGTTTAAGACGTAAATTAATTTTTTTTAAATTGATTTTTTTGGATTATTGACTATGATGAAAGTTAAATGTGGATGAAATACAATAAATCTTATAAAACTAGTGAATAATTGAACAAGCCAAGTGCGACATCAAATTAGTTCTTAAATAATCAATCAGAGTGTTACAGTCTAAAAGTAAAGGTAAATGGCCTTTTCCAAGGTAAAGGTACATTGCCATTGATGTGAAAATAAAAGGTCCTATAGATCCTATATACACCTACAGGTAGGTTTCAAAGCACATTATCACATGAGTGTTAGGTAGGTTTCAAAGNTCTAAAAGTAAAGGTAAATGGCCTTTTCCAAGGTAAAGGTACATTGCCATTGATGTGAAAATAAAAGGTCCTATAGATCCTATATACACCTACAGGTAGGTTTCAAAGCACATTATCACATGAGTGTTAGGTAGGTTTCAAAGTACATTATCACATGAATGTTGCAAAGTTGGTTAGGGAAAAAAATCTTTCCCCATTTAGTTAAAGATTTATTTTTCATTCTTATGGTAAGTTAGTTAGGGAAAAAATCTTACCCCATTTAGTAAGGATTTATTTGATGGGATATAACTTTTTGTGATTATACTCATTGGTTGTTTTTAATAGGTTGATGTTTCTATTTTTTGTGATGAGGCTCATATGCTCTGCTTAATATGTTGATGTTTCTATGTTGGTGGTTCAAACCTGATTATTTTCTCATAAACAAAAAGATCTCAAAGTACAATAAAAACCCATCTCTATATTTCATCTTTTGTAAGGTTTATTATCAGTGAGGACAGTATTAGAGACTTATAATTTTGTGGTATGTAACAAAATAGTATGAAGGACATAGTTCTTTTTGGACTGTCTCAAAGCATATATAGACTTATCTGTATTTTGGGAAGTTTCCTTTGATTCAATATTGAATAACAATGAAACTGCTTTTTCTATTACTTTTTTATTCATTTTGAAGATGGTGACTATTTGCATAATCTTGAAGCTTTGTCAACAATCCAATAATAATCATGTTATTCAACAAATGACTTACGAAGAGCACCATCTCACAACATGGGATTTGAACCCAGGTGGGAAGGATGACAATTTACCTCGCAACCACTTGAGTTACACCCACTTGACATTTGTTTTCTAAATCAGATTGTGTAGAGACTTGAGGCCTTGTCAACAATCTCATGATATTCATGATATATCGGCTCACGAAGAGTTACATATCAGAAAGCGAAGTTTGAACCCGGGTGGAAAGGATGACAATTTTCCTCACAACCACTTGAGTTACACCCACTTGACATTTGTTTTTGTAAACTAGATTTTGCAGAGGTTATTGTTACAACTAAAAACTATAATTTCTTTAATCACCTAAATTTTTGGATTGCATTTCTTTACATTTTGCAATTACAATTTCATTAATTACAAAATGCTTGTAGATCCATTTTGAGTTGGATTGCAAATCTCGGATGGGAAAGAGCTTCCTTATGGAGGACAAGTGTTGGAAATTGTTTAATAAGAAGACGAGCAACGTCAACATGAAAAGAAGATCAGAGCATTGTTATTTCAACACCCCCTTGGGAAGGTTCTCTATCACCCGATGTTGTTTGAGTCTCATCGAGAACAAAAACCCTTGAATAATGTCAATTTTCAATTAAATATAGAAAACTTGATCCACTAATTCTAAAACACCTCTAAATTCATTTTTCTCGTAGCTTAATTGATTTTTGAAACTTTACATAAAGTTTAATTTTGTTTCAAAACTGAACTTGTATTTTCATGATCTTCTATGTTTTGAAATACATTCTTTAAACACTCAAACTCTCATGTGTTTTACACTTGAAACTCTTACAACTATACAAACCTAAATGTATCAATCTTAAATGCAACAATATTCATTTTTCTTGCAGTGAACAAAAATAAATAAATTTATCGAATAATTAATCAAATCTTAATATATAAATCCTACATCTTGTGCTTGATGTGATATTTTGATCAAACATGTGGAATTTTTTATAAATTCACATTTAATTTGTTGTTCGTTCCTATCTCATCCCATAAAATGTTTGTAGCACCTCCCACGCATTACAATGCATTTTTGAGTTCAATCTAAGGGACAATTGGTTTCTCTTTTGCTTGAATCCCCTCACTAATGTATTTTCTCAGCTTTTCCAATAGAACAATTTAGTAGGGATAATTGCATTAGTAGGTTTTGAAAATGAGGAAAGGTTTGCACTTCTTTGTATTTGATTCCTCTTGACGCTTGATAAGGCAAGATTAATATTGTTTGCACTGGTTTATCTCATTTTTCGTTCATGTCATTGTTATATTTATTTTTGAATTTTTTGTAAGGAAACTTTTATAGGATCCCCTTCTTCCCCATAATATCCAAATAGAGGACAATGTCAACTGCCAACCATAAAAATAATTGGTATCTTTGAGGGACTTGACTGGATTAGACTATGTGACCTCCTCATTGGCAACATGCCTTTGGTGGATGGTCTAATTAATTGAGCTAACCTTTGAGGCTATGTCATTATGTGTGTGTGTGCGCGCACACACACGCACATGTGCGTGCACATACACACATTTTTTCCCAAGGAAAACCTCATGGGGAAACCCAAGTAGTGCTTCCTCACATTCATGGATGGCATCCCTAGTAAACCTATCGACGTAGACTAGTGTGCCTTTCCCAAGGGGATTTGAACCTGTAATGTACCTAGGGAGGTACTTAAGAAGGATAAATTGCATAAAGAAGACCCTTAAAGTAGGGTAACACCATCAAGTACTCCCGATGGAAGGAATCACTTCACAAGGCATGCTTGTTATAATACAATCCTAGACATATTCAAAACAATGATACTCATGAGTATATACTTTCGCATGAGTATTCATTGGTCTATGCCAATGAACCCTCATTATTATATCGTTATTTTTAACTACTTGGTGGGCCTCTTTTTTACCCACAAACTATCAAGTGGACCTTATTCCATGATTATGATTTCATTACAACAATTATTCTGCTTATGTACCTAATATTGCATTACTTATCTGCCCTAGATACATTACATTCCATCTTGCTTCGCATGTTTCATCCTCAAAACATGACTGCAAGCCATATAATATGATTTGTTAGACAATGTAGTCAACTGGTACCAAGCACGAGCATCCATCCATGCTAATGAAATATGGAGATGTAGTCTAATATAATGCCTAGCCACCGTGATCTTGAGTATGGTTGCTCCTTCGACGTGCTTGTTGTCACCATGCTACTATGTTATCCCAATACATTACTTTTATTCCTTCGAGTACCTCTATACTTAATGTTACTTTGATTCCAGTAAGTCCATATTAAGGTTGTTGATGCTTACAACCTTACCATAATGATTGTTGTTTCTTTGAATAATGTGGATGACAATATACAACAACCATACCTATTGATTATTTTATCTTTAACGCTTCAACATCTACTTCCTTTGAATCATACAACTTCCTATTATAATGGAAATAAGAGTTTATAATCAAGTTAATAGGACAAAAAAAAATTGATAGTTTTAGTAAGCATGACATTCGAATAATACAAAGAGAAGATCATGAAATTGAAAATAAAGATTTTTTTATATATATAATTTAAGGTACAACCATTTTAGTTTAAGACGTAAATTGATTTTTTTGGAGTATTGACCATGATGAAATTAAATGTTGATGAAATACAATAAATATTTTAAAATTAGTGAATAATTGAACAAGTCACGTGCAAATATCAAATTAAGTCCTAAATAATGAATCACAATGTTACACTCTAAAAGTAAAGGTAAATAGGCTTTTCCAAGGTAAAGGTACAGTGTCATTGATTTGAAATAAAAGGTGATGTAGACAAGTACGTTTCAAAGTACTTTGAAAATAAAAAAATCCTACTACAGTTACAGGTAGGTTTCAAAGTACGTTGTCACATGAGTGTAAATCTTTCCCTATTTAGTAAGGATTTGGGATTTATTTTTCACTATAATGTTATGTTTCGCTGGGAAAAAAATCTTTTAAATTGAGTAAGGATTTATTTTCCAATATTATGATGGGATATATTTTTAGTGATTATACTCGTAGGCCATGTTTAATAGGTTGATGTTTTTAGCATGGTGGTCCAAACCTAATCATGTTTAATAGGTTGATGTTTTTATCATGGTGGTCCAAACCTAATCATTTTCTCGTAAACAAAAACATTTCAAAGTACAACAAAATTCAATTCCCTCTCTTTATATTTAATTATTTAATTTTTAATGATAAACAAAAACATATCAAAGTACAACAAAAAGCTCTCCAAAATATATATCTATATATATTTTTTAATAATAAATATTGCATTAGTTGTAATATATTTTAGAATATATATTATTTAAGGATTTATTTTCCATTGTTATGATGAGATATTTTCTAGTGATTATACTCGTAGGCCATGCTTCTATGTTGGTAGTCCAAACCTAATCATTTTTTCATAAACAAAAACATATCAAAGTACAATAAAAGCCCACCTATATATATAATTTATTATCTAATATTTAATATTTAATGATAAGCATTATACATAATATTATATTAGTTTCAATGTATTTTAATATATATATTGTTTAATGATTTATTTTCCACTATTATGATGGGATATTTTTGTATTAAACAAAAACATCTCACACTAAAAGCCCACAACTATATATATATATATATATTGCATTTGTTGCAATATATTTTAAAATATATATTATTTAAGGATTTATTTTCCACTATTATGATGGGATATTTTGTAATGATTATACTCATAGGCCATGTTTAATAGGTTGGGATATTTTATAATGATTATACTCATAAGCCATGTTTAATAGGTTGATGTTTTTATGTTGGTGGTCCAAACCTAATCATTTTCTCATAAACAAAAAAGTTCAAAAGTACAATAAAACCCACTATGAATGAATGATTATTTAATTTTTATTTATAAGCATTATGCATAATAATATTGCATTAGTTGTAATATGTTTTAAAATAATTATTATTTAAAGATTTATTTTCCACTATTATGATGAAATACTTTTGTAGTGATTATATTTATCTTGATGTTTCTATGTTGGTGGTCCAAACCTAATCATTATATATATATATATATATATATATATATATATATATATATATATATATATATATATATATATATATATATATATATATATATATATATATATATATATATATGATTTTTAATGATAAGTTTTATGTATTTAATAATATTGTATTAGTTGCAATGTATTTTAAAATATATATTGTTTGTTTTGAGAAATTTTATATATGGTTTATGAAAAGCATTTCACCACGTGGGATGAAAGTGAGATTTGAATTTGGATGGGAAGGATAACAATTTTTCTCTCGATTATTTGGGAAAACCTCCCTTCACATGATTCTTCTATTACTACAACAAAAAACTATAACTTCTTTAATCACCTAAATATTTGGATATCATTTCTTTATATTTTGCAAATACAAATTCTTTAATTCTAAAATGTCTGTAAATCCATTTTGAGTTGGGGTGCAAATCCTCAAAGGGAAAGAGCTTCCTTATGGAGGACAAGCATTCAAAATTCTCTAATAAGTAAACGAGCAATATTAACATGAAAAGAAGATCAAAACATTGTTATTTCAACGCCACCTTGGGTGGGTCCTCTATCACCCTCAAGGTGTTGGAGGTTATATAGACTTTTGGTTGTGCTTGTATATTAATGTCTTTGCTTAGCTTTCCCAACGGAACAATTTAGTAGGGACAAATGCATTGGTAGGTTAGATTTATTAATCATATGTATGGTTAGGTTTACATCTTCCACTTTAGTGGGCGGGTAAAATGATTTGCTATAGTTTTAGGTATGGATATTGAGATGGATTTAGGGATGGAGTTATTTAATTATGATTCAACAATTAGTTCTTTTATCAAAAGGGTTTACTATTGAGATATTTTAGCCTTTGGGCGTGAAGCTATCACATATCTATGATGAAAGAAAAACTTGTAACAAAATGTTATATGCTTCTAGTCCAAAAGTTGTGTTCAATTACTATTCTTGCATTCCACTAAATTTTTATCTAGGAGACTTTTGTTCTACATAAATGTAGAATCTAGCAACGCTGGTAAGACTATTCCAAGTCTAGAGTAACAAATTTGCTCAAGTGTACTAATGGTTGTAAAGGTATTTTCAATCTCATATTCTAGAGGAAGACTACACATTCTTGCCCCAATTAAAAAGATCTCTTAATAACTTTGTAAATGTATTGAAACTATGTTGGTGTGGCATCATTAAAGTGACCAATTATGTCCAAAAACAAGCCCTTACCAACAACTTGTGCTCCATCCTATGTTAACATGAAGTTGAGTATAAAAGACCAACCATAGTTTCTTTAAGAAAGAACTTCAAGGATTAACAATCTACTTCTATAGATTTTTCATTTAGGGTTAGAAGCCACATCAATACCATTTAGAACTAAAGCCTTCTCATTTCCTTCAGCCAACATCATTACTAATCCCTATCCTTTAACTATATTTGTTGGCATGATATCTAGATCATATTCCTGGATTTTGTAAACTCACTTCCCATGGATTCCTAAGTAATCTTGTTGGGCTAAAATTCCCTTTATTGTCAAATGAGGGACGTAGGCTATGATTCTGGAGTATGCTACATATTTTATGAAATGCTTCAAAGTTTGGACTAATGCATATGCTTGTATTTCCATGATTGTATACTTTAACTGAAAGTCCCTAAGATTCTTACTCATGAAGGAAATATTGTGCTCCATGTTACTATTATTCTTTTACAATAACACTCTCACAATTGTATCCTCATAGGAAAAGGAAAATATCATAAAATCCTTTGAATGATCCATAATAACAAGGGTTGGGAAGGGTTGGGGTAGACACAATGGCTTCTTTAATATTCTTGAACGATTTTGTGCTTTCATCATCCCATCTGAACTCACAATCCTTCTTGAGAAGCTTCGACGTAGGCTTGACAATTTTTGCAAAATTTGGGATAAACCTCTTGATGAAGTTTATCTTATTGAAGCATGATTAGACTACCTTCCTATTTTTAGGAAGAGGAACCTTCTTAATTGCATCAACCTTGGTTGGATCAACCTGGATACCATCTTTAAAAACAATATGCCCCAACAATTTTCCCTAATCTACACCAAATGTTGATTTCTCAAGATTCAAAGATATCCCATATTTCTTGCACCTCTCAAAGACTTTCCTTAAATGATACACATGAGAGCTTCTATCCTTTCAAAATATTGTCAATTCATCTCAGTATATTTCGTTAATATTTTCTATAATATCTCTAAATGTAAAATCCATGGCCCTATGAGAGGTAGATCTTGTGTTTAGCAACCCAAAAGTCATCATAAGATACTCAAACAATCCCCATGGCATAGTAAAGACGAGCTTATGTCGATACTCTTTATTAACAAGTAGTTGTTTGTACCTTGAGAAATTGCTAAGCATTGAGAGAATTATTTCTCATGTAAACCTTTGCAGTAATTTCTCCATGTTTGGTAGAGGATAATTGTCTTTGAGGGATAGCTAATTCAGATACTTGAAATCCACACACAATCGAATTCCACCATTCTTCTTTCTCGCCACCAATAAGGTTGTAATCAAAGATGAATGCCTTGTGGGAGCTATGATTTTTACAACTAGCATCTTTTGTAGCTCCTTCTGAATGAGCAAGGCTAGTTTAGGATTGATATTTCTTAACTTTTTCCTAAAAGGCTTTCTCCTTGTTTTAGAGGAATCACATGTTGAGTGATATCACCCTTGTATTCCTTGAGATCATCGCATGACCATGAAAACACATCCTTATATTATCTGATCAAGTTCTCTATATTCTTCCTTTGATCAGGTGACGTATTGTTCCTAATATTGATTAGCATGGGGCTCTCTATTGATCAAATGTTTATCTCAAACACATTCTTAGGTTGATCTCCTTCTGATTTTTTCTTATATATGTCATGCCTATTGAACATTATTTCCAAGGGGACCACTCCATGGAGAATATTGTTATATAGCAAGTCTTCAATCTTAACTTCACCATCATCATGTTCTTCACCTTCTCCATGTCAATTAAATTGGTTTTATGAGAACTCTTGCAAGTTGTTTAGAAACAATTAAATTTGAGCATCATCGTGGAACACCTAGGAATGTTCAAAATTGTATAGGAAAAAAGTTCTAAAAACTATTTCCATTATGTATTCCCTAGAAATGAGCTCATCACATGGTTGAACGGTTGTTGTTGCTACTATCAATGCATCGGCCTTACATTACTATCTCTTGGGACAACTTTAATAGCAAATGTATTGAATAATTTCATGGAATCCTACACTATGTTTATGTATCTTTTCAACCTTTCATCCTTGGCAAAGAATTCCCTCTTCACTTGCAAGACAGTGAGATCATAATCACCAATTTCCTACAAACACTTTATACCCATATCTCGAGCTAAATACATTCCTAAACATAAAGCTTCCTACTCTGCAATGTTATCTGTGTAATCAAAATCAAGCCTATAAAAAAAGGATATGATATTTCCCTTAGGGGACGTTAATACAATCCTATCCCCAACACTTTCTTTGCATTGAGATCCATCAAACCACATCTTCCAAACATGTCATTCCCTTTTCTTTGAATATTTTCTTCCTTGGGGGCCAACGAGTTTGCTAGAATTGCAAAATTACCAAACTCATCAATGTTTCCAAATTACTTATTCATATGGTCATCAGGATCTTCAACCTGATATCTTGACATTGGTTCCCTATGAAGAGTCAAGAAAGTCCACACGCATGTTGGGATAGTGGTGTAAGATAGATCCATGAGGATGCTACCTCCTAAACTAGTGGCTCAATTCCTTAATGATATCATCCCCTAAGCATCCAACACATCTATGACCACAACATCCATTAGAACTTATATGTTTAGATAAATTGCTAAACTGACCTTAAAATATTTGATTAGTCTACAAACCTTGATTTCTATTGAGTCCATGGCACATGCATTTTTGTATGATCTTGTAGTATTTAGGCGATTCATGACCTTTAGTAACATGACATTCATCAAGGCCCATCATGCAATTGTGGAGGAGAAGATCATTCGCTATCAAAGTGATATAGAAAGGTAAATTGCTTCCATTCTTTAGTCTGTGATGCATAGCTAGAATAACCACTAGAGAATCCTCACCGACCTCTTAAATACTCGAAAAAATCTTCTCCTTTTCCTATTTAGATGGAATCTTTATTAATTCCGACAAAGGAACATGGATGGTGACTTTGGACAATACATTCATCACATCAACATTAAACTCAACATGGTTGCTCATCATAGGGTTTTCTGATAAAACTTCTTGCATAGCACCAACTTTAGGATTAGATTGCCTATTTTCTAAACTCCATTGAGCCTAGCATTTTTCAAACCCATAAGTTTGTGAATATCAAGGAAGTTGATTTCTTCTTTGGTATTGAATTATTATCTTTTTCTGTCTCAACTCACTTTTAGTGTTTTCATCCATGGAGTTTAGTGTTCGACACTATAGGTATTCCAACAGAGGATGAACACCTTCAATAACCACTCACACAAACAGATCAAAGATCAACACACCGGTGTTTTGACGTGGTAAAACCCCTACTGGGAAACATCCATGGCCCCAACCAATGCGACCACTTGGAGCAGTTTATTAATGTAAAACAAAAAAGATTACAGAGAGATTTTAGAAGAGAGTTTCTCACAATCAATCATCGGCAAATGACCCCACATGCTCTTTAAATAGAGATCATGGACCAATCAGGTGTTAAGCCACAGATCAATGTTCGTTAAAATCGAGAAGAATATGAACCGTCGGATCACTCTATCTCAGGAACATATCGTGACCGCCGGATTTCCTAACTACAAATGCATACTAAAGAAAAACACTAAGAAACACACTTTTACCTAATGACACATTAGACCAAGTAGATCTTAACTAACTCCTAAGTGTTTAAATATTTTAACATCCCCCCTTAAGAACAACTTGGGATAAGATTGAAGGATTTACAATAGTGACACAATAGGAGAAGGAACGAGGCATTAGAGCCTATCCCCCCTTAATGACAACTTCCTGAACTCCTAACATAGATTGAAGTTTGGAAAACTTCGCTTCTGTAAGAGACTTTGTGAAAATATATGCAACTTGATCTTCTATAGGGCAAAAGAGCACTGCAATAACTTGATCATGAATGAGCTTTTTGATGAAGTGCATGTGTAGCTCGATGTGTTTGTTGCGTTGATGATGAACTGGGTCTTTGGTGAGCTTGATGGCACTCTGATTGTCGCACCAAAGGCTAGTCGGATGCTGTTGCTGGAAGCCAAAATCTGAAAGAATTTGTCGAAGCCGTAAGGCTTCCTGACTTGCATTTACTGCTGCTTGGTACTCTGTGTCTGCTGAAGAAAGTGAAATAGCTTGTTGTTTCTTATAGGCCCAAGTGGCAGGTCTTGAATCAAGGTTGAAAACATAACCTGCAGTAGACTTCCGATCATCAGGGTCACCGACCCAATCTAAATCATTGAAGCCAACCAATAAAGGAGTCCCTTGTGATATGTAATGTATCTTGAACTGAATTGTACCATGGACATAGCGAAGTATCCTTTTAGCTGCTTTCCAATGGATTTCATGGGGTGTTTGCATATAACGGGAAACAAGACCAACAACAAAGGAAAGATCATGATCGGTATGAGTCAAGTATAAGAGGCTACCAATTAACTGACGGTACAATGTGGCATCAACTTTGGGAGAAGTACAGGTGGCAGCAAGCATGACTCCAGACTGGAAGGGAGAAGGGGTTGGTTTACAATCATCCATGTGAAAGCGACGAAGAAGGTCACAAGCATACTTAGACTGGGAAAGAAAAAATCCTTCATTGTTTTGAAAAACTTGGAGGCCAAGGAAATAGTGCAAAAAGCATAAGTTTGTCATTTCAAATTTCTTCTTAAGGTTGGTTTTCACATGGTTTAAAAGTTTTGAGTCACTACCAGTAAGGATAAGGTCATCAACATAAAGGAAAAGGATTATGAGATGGCTTCCTACTTTCTTGGTATAGACATTAGGATCATAATGGCATCTAGAGAATCCAGTGGAAATAAGAAAGTTGTCCATTTTGGCATACCAAGTTCGGGGAGCTTGCTTGAGACCATAAAGATATTTCTTAAGGTGACAAACAAAGCTAGAGTCATTCTAGACATAGCCAGGAGGTTGTTCCATGTAGATTTCTTCTTGCAAATATACATGCAAGAAGGTAGATTTAGCGTCCATCTGATGGACCTCCCATTTATGTGAGGCAACAAGGGCAAACACAAGGCGAATGTAATTCATTTTGGCTACAAGGGCAAAGGTTTCATTATAGTTAATTCCTTCAACTTGGGAAAATCCTTTGGCAACTAACTGAGCCTTGTGTCTTTCAACACTTCCATCTGATGCATACTTAGATCTGTAGACCCATTTACATCTCACAAGTTTTCTTCCTTTTGGAAGAGGTACAAGATCCCAAGTATCGTTTGCCATTAAAGAATGATATACTTCATTCATTGATGTATCCCAATATATATGACTTGAAGCTTCTGCAAATGTCTCTGGATCACAACTCTCTAAAACTTGAGCCAAAATAGAAGAGGCTTGTTGGAACTATGAACGTATACGACGCTAGTCTGAAGGATCACCGACAAGATCACTAGTTGCTTCTCATGTTGAACAGACCCATCTAGGAAGCGGTGGAGCTAGAGTTGGTGTTGGTTCAAAGGACTCATCTGGAGGAAGGTGAGCATGTGGAGGTGGATTTTCATCCTCACTGTCATTATCTGAAGAAGAAACCAGAAAAGAAGAAGGTGCAAACATCGAAGATGGCTCGTAGGCCGAAGAAGGCACAAACGTTGAATTAAGCTCGCAGGCCAAAGAAGGCACAAACGTCGAATTAGGCTCGCAAGCTAAGAGATTTTCATCAAATTTAACATCTCTTCTAATAATAATTTCATTACAATGTGGTTGAATAAGTCTATAACCTTTGACATCTTCATAATAACCAACAAATATACACTTCTCACTTTTAGGCTACAATGCTTTCCTTTTCTCATCAGGAATGTGAGCCCATGCTATACTACCAAATACACAGAAGTGCATCTGGTTTAATTTTAGACCAAGCTTCTTTCGGTGTTATATTTGTAAGAGCCTTTGTGGGAGTGTGATTTACTATGTAATTTGCATAGTTGATGGCTTTCGCCCAATACTTTAGACTTAATCCCTTAGATTGGATGATACAATTAGCCATTTCTTTTAATGTGCGGTTCTTTCTCTAAACAACACCATTTTGTTGTGATCTATATGGAACAGTGTGTTGCATTTGGATGCCCTGTGTGGTGCAATAACTTGTAAAATTATTGTTCACATGTTTGCCTCCATTATATGTTCTTAACCTTTGAATTTGGTGTTCAGATTGCTTTTCTCAAGGGCCTTGTCGACCAAAAACTTGTTAAAAACTTCACTCTTGAGTTTTAAGAAGTAAACCCAAGTACGTCTGGAAAATTCATCAATGAAAGTTAATAAATACTTGCACTCGGAAAAAGAAGGAGAAGAAAGTGGACCACACAAATCACTGTGAACAAGCTGCAAAGGATCTGAGGTGTGCCAAGAGCCATGTTTTTCAAAACTGTCCTGATGATGTTTGTCGAGAACACAACCGGAAAAAACACCATCTCTGCATGAAATAGGAGGAAGACCCGTCACCATTTGTTGATTACATAGTTGTTGCAATGAGCGATAGTTTAGATGATCAAACCACTCATGCCAAAGTTTTCTCAAGTCATCACTATGAGCAACACAAACTGATGAAAAAGATGATAACCCAAAGTTGTCAAACTTGTACAACCTGGTAATATCATCAACAATTCCAGTTGCAAGAACATGCTTAGGATCTTTTAGATCCTTGATTACAACTTGGTGAGGTGAAAACTCTACGGTTTTACCTTCACCTAAATGAGTGATTTGATATACTGATAGATGGTTACAAGAAATACTTGGAACACATAATACATCATTGAAATGACCATTTTCTACTTGAATTGTTCCATAACCTTCAACACTAAGAGATCTATCATCACAAACAAATATTTTCTTGGTGTTACATTCATTTATAGCAGAAAATATGTCTCTATCCTTAGCCATATGATAAGATGCTCTAGAATCAATAAGCCCCTCATCAGAAGTAGAAGTAGAAGTTCTATGGAAGGAGAAACCAGGAGCAAAAAGTGCATGTCCATGAGAAGAAGAAGAAGTAGTAGAATCAATACTGATGTTGTGCTTCTTCATCGTTGCTTTTAAAGCTACCATCTTCTTGAAACATTTGGACTCATCGTGACCATCTTTATCACAAAAGTTGCAATGTTTGTCAGTCTTCTTATTTTTATATTTTGCTCCTTTGTCACCATTAGGAGCTGAAGCTGTCTGAGTGGGTTTGGGACCCTTATATTGCTTGTTGTTGTGGCGAGGATGTTGCTTCTTGGGATTCTTTGGTTTATCTTTCTGATGCATGACTAAGGCTTTGTTGGAGGTACCTGTAGTGTTGATCACTCCAAGTTGTACAAGATTATCTTGCTCTCTAATCAAAGCATCACAAAAGTTCTCAAGAGTGGGTTTTACATAAGCTTTCCCTAGAGCCTCTTCCATGGCATAAAAGGTAGATACAAACACAAAATATGCACTACCTAGCTTAGAAAGAATAAGATAGATGCAACGATCTTCATCTATCTTTATCTTACATTCTTCACATAAAGTTCTGAGTGTTTTAAACTTAGATAGATAGTCTTCAATGCAAGAAAAATCACCTGGACTTAAAATCAGTACTTGATTTTCTAACTGTTGTGCTCAAATAATATTGTGTTTACCAAACACAAAATCAATCTTTTCCCAAGCTTCTTTGGGTTTATCAATTGATTGAAGGTGGAACCTTAAATCAGGAGAGATGTACATTCTGATTAATCCACGTGCTTCGCCATTCCTATTATCCCATTTGAATTTTTTATCAACATCAATGGGTGTTGTTTCCTTTCCCAAGGTAATCTGGTACAAGCCTTTACTTCTTAATAAATCCTCCATATGGGATTTCCATTGGAAGTAGTTGGTGTTGGTAATCAAAAGATTACTTGAAGAAGCCATATTAAATATGTATATAATATGGGTTTAAAAATTGAAACTGATGGTCTAGATGGAAATATATCGAAAAATTCGGCAATTTTTAAAAAAAACGGCACTGAAAATGGACTTCGGATGTGAAAGTTACGCTCTTTTTAAAAAAAGGCATAAACGGTAACCAAAGGACCACGTGATGGTGTAAGTTGTTTTATGAAGTGACCCACTTTTATAAAAAGAAGTGGGGATCACTTTTACAATGAAGTTACTTTATAAACGAAAAGTTGCATGCAAAATAAATAACTCTAAAATATTAAAGCTACTTATAGTGATTCACTTTTATACTTGAAGTGAATTGCACTTTACAATGGAGCATGAACTTTTTCAAAAAAAGTAACAAAATGGTCTAGCAAAACATATTGTATTATTTAGCAAGAGGATTGGGGGTTTTGTTGTTGTTGTTGAAGACAGTGTTGGAGAGCTTGCTAAAAAAAAACTCTTTTCACACAAGAAAAAAATTTCACTTATCGATGACAACAAGGGTTAGATCTCGGTTAGCTTACCTGGAAAATGCACATTTTCCTATCTGTTGCTAATTTTCCAAGATTTCACAGGGTGCGGGGAAAAGAACATACGCAAATATAAAAGAGTAGCAACCCGAAAACAAATAATATAAAACCAAAATAATACTCTGTAAAAATTTAAAAATAGCGTATTCAAGCTTTATACCTCTGGATCTGACTGAAATGGTCGTATCTTGGGAAAATGGAAAGCTTTTCGAGAGAAACGAAAAGTGTTCCTGACTGAAATGAGCACTTCGGATGCAATGGAAAAGTCCTCTCAGCCCATAAATGTACATAAATGGAAGAAAATGGAGATGAGGAAACTCGGCTTCACGATCTCGATCTACAACAGGAGCAGGTATTGAAACAGGCTCTGATACCATGTTCGACAACACATGTATTCCAACAAAGGACGAACACCTTCAGTAACCACTCACACAACCAAATCAAATATCAACACACCGATGTTTTGACATGGTAAAACCCTTACGGGGAAACATTCACGGCCCCAACCAACATGACCACTTGGAGCAGTTTATTAATGCAAAAGAAAAAGATTACAGAGAGATTTTACAAGAGAGTTTCTCACAATCAATCATCGGCAAATGACCCTCCATTCTCTTTAAATATAGATCATGGACCAATCGGGTGTTAAGCCACGGATCAATGGTTGTTAAGATCGATGAGAATATGAACCATCGAATCACTCTATGTCAGGAACATATCGTGACCGTCGGATTTCCTAACTACAAATGCATACTAATGCATACTAAAGAAACACACTTTTACCTAACGACAAATTAGAACAAGTAGATCTTAACTAACTCCTAAGTGTCTAAATATCCTAACATTTAGCATACTCGTTCTTGCAACTCTAGAAACATCAATATTCCTTTCTTTAATTTGCCTCATTTGTTCATCTATCACAATATGAGACTTTTGTTGAAGGGTACAAATAAGTTCTTCGTCGTCAACAAAGTTCAAACTTTCAAATCCACTCAGACCTTCACCATTCCATGAAATCAAATTCCTTGCACAAGACCATTCATGATGTGGCTCATGACACAAAAAACACCAAGGGATTTCTTCTTGATTGACCATATTTATAGAGGCCAAAGGGTTAGGAAGCCTTTGTTCCTATTACATTTTTCATTCCCTCTTTGCTCGTATTGATTCCATTGACACCTATATTGATAAGCATTATGTTTTCCCTTTTCTATTTCTAAATGAATCATTCTATTTAGAATTTTTGTTTGTGATTGGATCAAATTAGTATAAATTTTCTCAAATTTTTGTTTCAATGTCGTGATAATATTTTGATATGGCTCGACTATGTTCATGGCTCTAGATTTGGTTTCTTCATTTGAAGTGGATGCTCTAGAAGAATCCAAAGGATCCACCTTAGTAGAGAGCATATTCTATTTGATATTACTAGTCCATTCTTCTGTAGATTCCAAAGTTGTAGAGAATTGATCTCTCAACATCATGTTGAAATGTCCATCACAAGGATTGGTATAATGCAAGAGAATTGCATCATCCAAAGGCCTAATCTTCTCAAGGACATTATCAACCAAATTCCTAAACCTATCATCATATTCCTTTACAATTTCATTTTCATTTTTCTTTATTTCATGTAGTTGAGTCAATAACATCCTACCATCTTTTGTCAAGTGGTTGTAGCTCAATTGGTTGGGGTGGGGAGTTTTCTCCTCCCCACCCAGGTTCGAGTCTCATCTAGGCGGCATGCTACTCTTTGTGAGCCAAATATTCTCAAAATACTTGACCCTCCTATGTTCTCTGGATTTCGGGGGGGGATTATTATAGACGTAGCGAGCTTCGCATCGTGAACCATAGTGAAAAAAAAAACATCCCACCATCCTTTCTAATAGCCCATTTCTTCATGGAGACATCCTAGAAATCTTTCCAACTTCTAATACTCTTAGTGTTCAGACCCCTAAACCAAACTTTAACATCTTCTTCCAAAGATAGATTAAATAGTTTCATTACCAAATCTTCATGGTCTTGGGAAACACTAGCTTCATCAATTGCATCATAAATTTTTGTCAAATGATACTCAATTGTAATTACATTATTACCAACAAAATTTGGAAGCCGCTTGTTATATTTCTCTAGCATGTCATGTGGGAATCCTTAGATTCTCAATATGTCAAGAGCCTTATAAACATTATTCACCCAAGGAGGAGGAGGAGCAACCATGATCCTTGGATTTGTTGACTACCTAGAACTTTCAACAAATAGAGTTCTTATATCTTCAAGGATTTCAAGGTTTTTATTCAATGAAGCATGAGAATCTCCTCCTATAAAATTTCTTTGGATTAACAAACCATGGAAAATGTTTGTGGGAGGAACTCCTTGTGGAATATCTATGGTTAGAACTTCCTCCTTGTGGAGTCGCCAAATGAATGTTTCAAATAAAGGTTTAAGTTTACACTCATCAAACACATTGAAGCATTATCTTCATGATACTAAAAAATGGAATTTGTCCTCGATGACGATGCCAAAATGTTATCACTTAAACTCTCACCTTTGGTGTAAATTCTTCACCAAGTAAAACTTTGAGTGAAAATTGGAAGAGTTACCATTGTCACCTTAGCACCCTCTTCCCTCAGTTTTGTTTGGTTTACTTCCAATCCAACGAGGGCTTCCTTATCTTCACTAAGTCTAAGAAAATACAATACTCAGTGAGGACTATATGGGCCTATTACGAATCTTGTTTATGAATTTTATAAGAGATGAACATGTAGATTTGTTTGACAAAATCCCAAAACTAATTTTAGATGCAACAAGCAATATGATAACTAGATTTTAAAGGTGGGTTTGAATTAATACATGATCTGTAATTTTCAGATCTGTTTTGCAGTCATATAAAGTGTTCTCAATGCCTCTAAAATTTTGTTTTTAAGGTGTATTATGTGGCTGAAAATATTGATTTTATAGGATAAAAATTTATTCTAGTGTTAGGTGTGAATTCATTATGTATTACTAGACCTTTGGGGAAAATTTGGAAGAAGAATAATCAGTTTTGATTTCCATATCCGAACATACCAAAATAAGGAGTCTTTTAAAAAATCTTTATGGTGATTAAAGGTGATACCATAGCCTGAAATTTGCATGGGGTATATGGGATTGAAAAAGGCTCAATGGGTGGTTGTCCTATTAAAGAAGAAAGGGAAATGCATTTGAAGCATACAAGTCAAAATAACCCTCCCTTTGTTGTTTTTAACTTCAAAAGTCTACATTGAATGTAAATTGCTAACATAGATAAATTCCAATGGCAAAAACAATTATACTTTTCATGAGTGATTATGAGAGAATACAACCAAATTTAGAGAGATATGCATCTAGATACAATATCCCAATGATATGCATAGCAAAGTAGGAATGGTGTTACTCGATTTATCATCTCATAACCATGAACTAAGTAGAGATCATCAACAAAGACAATGTACACATGTAGAATACTTCCTCATCCAATGAAGTGCTTTGATTATTCATCCAATAACTCTAAGAAAAAGTACAAGATATTAGCACAAAGAGTCCAATACTCAATCCTTCAACATCCATTAAAAATGAGGGGAGACTCTTATTTATAGAGTTCTAGGCTCAACCAACTCATAATAATAATAAATAGTATCTTAATGATCATGTTTGATGAGTCAAACAAGTAATAAAATAATCCTTCCACGAGAGGATCAAGGACTCAGCTAGGGAACATACCAAGAAAGTCTATCTAACAAATAATAGTAACATATCTTGAATGAGAGGTGTGCCATAGGGACTGGTGCAAGGTGGTTGCAACCATTCTCCAAAAATAGTATATGAAAACCTCCAAGAAGTGTTCCCTACAAGAATAGCACGAGGCTTTGTTAAATCACAATAAAATAATGTTGAAATAACACAAGTGGTCCACTGAGAGAGGGTGTGCCACTCCAAAAATAACATGATCCTATGTTTATTTTTTCTCAATAATGGGGAATAGGATTGGAACATGCCATTAGAAAACTCTACTAGGAAAAAAAAATATGGGTTGTCAAGGACGTAGAGAAGGTAGGAATAAACAATAGCCTCAAAGTGATAATTCATCCATGCAAATCTCTAACCATTTGAAGAATCTCCTAAAATAGCAAGAGTGTGCTAATTCCAAGTCAAATGCCCTTCATCAAGGTGAAACATTGTGTGAACATGGCTTATTCAAAGGTGTAGGTGGACATTCTAGTGGAGTGCACCACCTAGGATAGAATGCCAATAAGATCGCGTCAACATGTGAGTGGAAAACTAGTTGAAATGAATGTGAAAGTGGACAAATGAATAGGGTGCATGCATAACTAACCCTAAAATAACTATGCAAACTCAACCACTTCCTCAACATGTGTGCCAAAGATGAGAAATGGTCAACAAGTGTGGCACRTGTGACTGCGAACAAGGCTAAAGAGACCCARYGAATCTCACATGAGGGAAACCTCTAACAAATATTACTTTTTAATGTTGAATTGCTTCAAGATCTRTGCCAAAGGGGAGCACTACCCTAAAGTTGTGCACTTCATGGATTTTAAGTTGCATTCCCTAGTTCTTTTAGCTTTCTTTCTTTCTTTCTTTTTATTTTTATTTAGTTTTTTTAATTGCAACTTAGGGAATGAGGCCTTAATTAAGGTTTAGAACCTAGTAATAAAATAGGACAATAATGTAGCACTCAACCTTGGGTTTGGGTCTGATTAACCAACAATGAAAATATCCCAAACCACTTTATCATGTTCACGCATGGAAAAGTTGAAATAATGAAATATGCCAAATGAGAGGTTAGTTATAAAGGAAAAACTATATGGGGGGGGGACTCTGTGATCCCGGAGGATATCCTTTGATTCAGTATTCTTGGGGCCTTGGAAATGTTACAAACAATACAACTGAAGCTTGTGCCTTGTGGTAAGGTATTAAGCTAGCTAAGGCTAATGGTTTTCGGAAGATCACCATATTGGGGAATTCCATGATTGTGATTTGAGCTCTTATTAATCAATTAGATCTTGAGTCTAAATCCCTCCCTAGAGTGATATCTTGTATTTTAAGTCTTCTAGATGGATTTGAGTACAAGGCCTTTCACATTCTGCGTGAGCGTAACAATATCGCAAACACATTTGCTAAGCATGGAACAACCTTGGGAGAAGGTGTAATTGAAGTCAATGGTGTAGGCGATTTCCTCCATCTACCTTAATCCATGGGTACACATTCTAGTTGTATGTTTGGACAATAGTTGGTGCCTTGGTATCTGTGTTTTTTCAAGTATCCCTTTAACTCCACACACTTCTGAGTTAATGTATCCATTACTACGAGTATGTGTGAGCCTCAATATTATGGGAGAATGGCTAGTGCCCTGGTTTTGTCTCTGTATGGTTTTTTTCGGCCCTGGTGTGGTGCTTAGACGTTATATCAAACCAGGTTGGTGGGTGTCATCGATGATTTGCACTTGATGTGGAATGACATCCCTCAACAGGCCAGTCTCATTCTGGTTTCCAGGTTCACTTCCTTCAAATCCCTCCTTAAAATCTAGTTTAAATTACCACGTTTGAATTATATAGTCTCTTCTTCACATCCTGGGTTATCTTTTATATGGTTTAATATTGGTGCTAGCTAGATCGATTCCATTGGGCGACCTTCTTCGAATTTTAGTTTTTTGGGAAGAAGAGGTCAAAGGTGGTGGAGGGTTTTTTTGTTTTAGTCTTATGTCTTCCATTGGCTCTTTCCCCTCATGGATTGAATGCTTTTCTCTTTCCCGCTCTCGGGTTTTTTCCTATGTTAGTCCACAGTTTGGAGATTTTCAATTAATGGGTTTTAAATATGAAGAGATTATCATCTCCTTGAAATTCCCTTATACAATTAGGAGCTTAAGACCGGGTTTTTGATCTTTCTCCTTTCAGGCCTTCTATTTCGTTAACTCTTTGTGCAAGGTGGTTGATTTTTATAAACATATCAATCTTTCCCATGGGTATCTCTTTCCTTCTAATAGGCGTGTGAACCCTGTGGTAACCAGTCTCCTATTTGGGAGTACATTTTTTGTTCTTTGGTTCAAACTTTGGAAGGTTTGGTATGGTTGCACATTTGAAATTGTTCTTACTTGTTCATCTAAGGAAAACAACATATATGGGAACGATGGGAACCGATGGTCAACCTCTATCAATAGTATCTCTGCTTACTTCTCATATAATGTCAATAACAATTGTATAAAAGGGGTGTGGCCTCGTTACATTAGCAACTTGGGTTTTTTGTTTGGTATTTTTATGGAGCCTTCCTGGAGAGAGCTTAGACAAATTCTTAGACGTCATGAGGAAATTAGAGAAGCTAATTGTTCAACCCTTCATCAATTAATGATTAAAGTTGGAAATTTGGAATAGTTCTTCACTGAGAGAGGTTAGAGCCTCGAAGCAGAATGTCAATTTATGAGAAGTTTACATTTGCCACAGCCTATACAACCATTATCCATCAACCAAGTTTCAACAAATCTCGCCAAGGCAATTTAGAGGATGGACAAGGGGACCTTGAAGCCGTTCCCATGGAGGTAGAAGAAGGTTCTCCACAACAAAGTGGAGTGCAAAGGGTTATGAATAATGTCTCATGTGACAACTGATGATCCTGATTTATGAGTGGAATGAAAAGAATAACAGAATGAATATAGTATCAAAGAGATATTGAGAACAACAACATATATCTAGTGAATAATAACTTACATTGAATAAATAAAACTTGTTGAAATTGTAAAACTGAAACAACTTGCTCGAATGGTGGTAGTTATCTCTGAGAAGAGATGTGGCTGCTACGTGCATCTATCTAAGAAGAATGATTACAATGATGCTCCAGAAGCCTTTTTAACATTACTCATGAATGCCAAAACCTTAGACATCCAAAAACCTAACCCTAGGAGATGAAACGCCAAAAGTTATGTGGGCCTCGATGGGTAAGTTGGTACCTCAACTTCTCGAGGTCGTAACTTTTGCATATGACCTCCGTTTTAGGCAAGTGATAGCCCGTTGGAAAGGTATTTTAGTGAGCTACACATTATGTTGTCAAACTCTAACTCCATCTACGTTTTGATTGTGGCAAGCCAAAAAAACAGTGTTTAGGGCCACAAAACGGCCCTGGCAATACAAAAAGATGTACTGACATGAAAACATCCAAAATAAGCTAGTTGAATTAGGTGGGCGGCCACCAATATCCACCTGGACTCTATGTAGGGATTCAGACAGCCTTGGAAGTGTAGAACCCACAATTAAAAAGAATTACAAAAGAACGTGTTGAACTAAAAAATGTCAAGAGGAGCCAGTTGGAATAGGTGGGTGGCCACCAATATCCACCTGGATCAGTCCTCCCCCCTTAGGAAGCAATGGTATCCATTGCATTGAGTGCCCCCATCAGGTGAGGAAACTTCTGTTGAATTTGACCCCGGGTGGGCCACTTGCCTTGGTGTAGAAGATGCCCTGCCTTGACAACCCGATAATGTTGGATCCTCTGTTGGCAAGTGTCCTTGACCTGTGTGTCCACTATATGATCAGTGGATGCATGTTCCATGTAATCAGGATTGACCTTTGTTGGTGTTAACTATTCTACGATCTCTGAGGTGTCCAATAATGGTGGAAAATATGGATGAAGGAGGTCCACATTGAACATGGGGTGCAAGCCAAGGAAGGGTGGAGTGTTGAGCTCAAAAGCATTGCTACCCACAACCTTGGTGATAGTGTAAGGCCCATAGCGAAGTGGGCAAAGCTTCTGATGGGGCCTTGTAAGGCATTCTTTCTACAAATGTAACCTGACCTTGTCTCCCACCTGAAACTGGTGCAATACCCGGTGTTGATCATGGCGTTGCTTATACTTAGCATTGACTTTCTACAAAATCTCATGGACCTGTTGGCGGATGTACTAAATTTGCTCATTGAATCTGGTGGCTTTTTCGGCCTCAAACTGAACATGGGAAGATTATGCATGTGTGGTTGCAAGAGGTAGTGCAACATCAATGGGACCCAAGGGTTGGAATCCCAACCCCACTTGAAATGGGATATGGTCGGTGGAGCTATGGAGAGCCCTTTTGCAGCTATGTTGAACATAGGGAAGACTCTCATCCCATGTATGTAGATGCTTAGAGTTGTACATGCACAGGATGTGCACAATAATCCAATTGACGACCTCTGTCTGGCCATCGATTTGGGGGTGGAAAGAAGTGGATTTAGTGAGTTTGGTGTCCAATAGTGACTAGAGACTCGACCAAAATGTGATGAGGAACTTGTTGTCCCTATTTGAGGTGATGGTTTGTGGTATCCCAAAATGGACCCACACCTGTTCGAAGAATATCTTGGCTCTATATGTCGCTATGATGCTCTTCTTGCAGGCTATGATAATGGACATCTTCGAAAACCGATCAACCACCACAAATACACAATCATTGTCATGCTTGGTGGATGGAAGGCCAGACATGCAATCCATCAAGATGGATTCCCAAGGCCTCTTGGGAGTAGGAAGAGGGGTGTATAATCCTTGCTTCTTGATGGTTGGCTTGGAAATTACATGGGCAATGCAAGATCCGATATACTTGCTGACGTCTTTTCAAAGTTTTGGCCAATAAAAAATGTTTCTGTAGAACAACCACAATTTTCTCCACGCCAAAATGTCATGCCATCCGACTGTAGTGAGCCTCTCAAATCATCTTTGTACACTCGCTTGTGGGAACACATAGGTGGCCCAGATGGCATAACAATCCATCATGGATGTCAAAATCGGTGACATTCGCTCCTGTACCCAAGAGATGATAGGTGGTGGCGAAGTCAAGGTCGCGCTGATAAAGTTGGGGCCACTTAGATGCCTCATGCCCACATAAATGGAGCACTATGGTGAGTGCAACAACGAGAGGGTGGTTGAGGTAGTCAACGACATGATTTGTGCTCCTTGTTTTATACTTGATGTTGAGATGGAACTATTGTAGGTATGTGGACCACTTTTGATGCCGGTCATTCTATAACTTCCCCTGTGTCTGTATGAAATGCAGAGGCTTGTGATCAGTGTGGATGATTGTCTCCTTTCCCATAATGGAATGTTTCCATAAAAGACAGGCTTGCAAAATTGAATACATTTCTTTGTCATATGTAAGGTATTTTTGGACAGTATCTGAGAGTGTCTCACTATGGTATGCTACTGGATGACCATGCTGAGTGAGAACGACGCCTACAACATAGTCAAAGGCATCAATCTCAATCTCGAACGGTTTTGCAGATCAAGTAAGGAGAGTATTGGAGCTGAGCACAAGTGATTCTTCATGTCATCAAATGCTTGTTGTTGTGCCTGCCCCCATGCGAACTTTTCCTTGCCACCGCCTTTGGTTACTTGACTGAGGGCCCATGCAATATGGGAGAATCCCAACATGAACCTTCGGTAGAAGTTGGCAAGTCCCAAGAAGCTCTGAAGTTCGGTTAGTGTGGTCGGGGATGGCCAGTCACGAATGACTTGGATATTAGCTGGATCCACATCTACCCCATGCTCATCAATAATGTATCCCAAGTATTGGACCCTGTTCATGCTAAAAGAGCATTTTTCCAAGTTGGCATATAGTTTGTGTTGTCGCAGAGTGCCCAAAACCCGTTGAATATGATGCATGTGCTCCTCCCAAGTTCTACTGAAGATGAGGATGTCATCTAGATATACCACCACAAAAGAGTTGGTGAAGGGTCTTCATACATCATCCATAAATCTCATGAAAGTTGTTGGTGCATTTGTTAAGCCAAAGGGCATGACCAACCATTCGAAGAGACCTTCTTTAGATTTGAAAGTTGTCTTCCATACATCAATTTGTTTGATGGGAACCTGGTGGTAGCCAAATTTTAGGTCAATCTTATTGAAGAACTTTTCCCCCTTGAGTAGGTCAAGAAGGTCATCAATTCGGGGAATTGGGTACTGTTTCCTAACTATGATTTTGATTAATGCTTTGTAATCAATAAAGAGTTGTCAGGTCCCAGATTTCTTCTGCACCATCACAATCAGGCTTCCACAAGGGGAGGAGGAGTTGGGTTGGATGTGCCCCTTTTGAAGCAGCTCTTGGATCTGGCGCTTGATTTCATCATTTTCCATCAGCAAGTGGTGATAGACTGGTCCATTAGGCAATGGTGCACCAAGGGTTAGATCAATTGGATGCTTGACTTGGCAGTGTGTCAGTACCTCGATGGGTGAGGAGAATATGTCTCTATACCCTTCCACAATCATGTCCACTTGCTTCTGCTGCAAAGAGAGGCTTTGTGTAGAGGTCACAGATGTGGCAACAAACTTTTTCTTACTGCAAGAACAGATCACAAAGAAGACGAACTTCCTGGTCTGTGAAATGACCTTACTGCATTTCTTAGCAAAGATTAAAGAAATAGAGGTAGGCGGTGCTACCTCTGGTATCTTGTACAATTGTCTACCTAAAGTAATAATAACACTATGGGGTCTAGACTCATACACAACATGTCACTTCCATAAATATGGCTGGCCTAAAAGAACATCAAAAACTTCAAGGGGATCAATATCACACAATACCTCGTCTTTGAAGGGCTTGATGTTGTAGGGTAGATGACATTGTTGGTTGATGTGAAGATCTCGTCCTTGGTGAAGCTAGTCGATGGTGTAGGGTTGCGGGTGCGGTGTCATCGACAGGTCCAACCGCTTGACGACCTATGCTGAAATTAGGTTCTTCTTACTACCACTATCGACAATGAAATGCATCAGAGTCCCCTTTACCCACATTTGTGAGTGAAAGAGGAGTTTCCCTTCCTCTTATTCTTCTGGTTTTCTTGGTTGGACTTTGGTGGTAGCGATAGTGGCACTGGGTTCAACATCAATGATCTGCTTCCCACTTTTTGGATTTGATTCAGAATCAGAATCTTCCTCTGACTCGGAAGCTTTCAGCTCGACCACTAGTGACTTCTTGGAGCAACATTCTTCGATGTTGTGCCAAGGGATTTTATAGTATTCACACCATTTTCTCGTGTCCTTCTTCGACTTCTCATTACCCTTCTTGGGTTGGAGCTTGGACTGGTTGTCCTAAGAGTGACCATATTTGTTATGTCCCTTGTTTTTTGGGTTGGGGCCACCTTTTCTCTGCTTCGACTGTGAGGAGTTTGCGGATCCAAACTCTCGCCTCTTCTGCTTAAATTTCTACTCGATCTTGACAACATATCTATAAGTCACAGCTAATGATGTGATGTCTAGAAAATCCATTTATGTTTGAATGTATCTATGTAGACAATCGTGGTATTTTAGCATTAGATGTTGTTCAGAGTCTTTGATACCCAATTAGGTTTACATGGTATGGAAAACATTGGTGAAATATGGTATTGTCTGGTCCATTTCCTGACGCAGCGTGGTCCATCTTGTGTACTGGTACTCGTAGCTTCCAACAAGGTAGTATTGTTCTTTAATGGAATTCCTAAAGGAATCCCATGTGGGGGCGACCACAAATATTGCATATTCCTCTATGGCCCTTTTCTTAGAGTAAGTATCCCACCAATCCTTAACATGGGGGACGACCTTGAGGAGTGCAAAAGTAATCTTTTCCTTGTCGGAAAAATTGTGGACCGAAAAATACCCTTCGAGAAGATTCAACCATTCATCTACAACATATGCATCCATCAGTCCTTCAAATAATGGAATATCAAAATTTACTTGTACCTTGAAGGGGGTTGCATGGCCACTTGATGAAGATGCGTCTCCTATGGGCAACTACCGAAGGATTTGTGCAAAGTTGTCCATCATTTCGTTCCTTTGTCGTGCAAGGGCTTCCTCGAGAAACATTTTAAAATGATCTCATGCTCCAACATCTTTCTTCTCGTCCCCCATGGGTTGTTGTTGGGCTCAGTGTGGCCGATCTTACAAAGGCTCAACTGGTTCAAGTCCCAACTTCTTGTACCCAAATCTTGTCGAGGACATGCACAAAGAAAAATAAATGAAGAGCAGACCGCTCTGATACCACTGATATGGATTTATGAGTGAAACGAAAAGAATAACAAATTGAATACAATAACAAAGAGATACTGAGAACAACAATAGATATACAATGAACAATAACTTTTATTGAATAAATAAAATAGGCTAAAACTGTAAAACTGCAGAACTGAAACAACTTGCTCGAATGGTCGTAGTTATCTCTAAGAAGAGATGTGGCTGCTACGTGCGTCCGTCTGAGCAAAATGATTACAATGATTCTCCAGAGGCCTTTTTAACATTACTCATGAATGCCAAAACCCTAGACATCCAAAAACCTAACCCTAGGAGATGAAACACCAAAAGTTGTGTGGACCTCGATGGGTAAGTTGGTACCTCAACTTCTCGGGGTCATAACTTTTGCATACGACCTTCGTTTTAGGTGCATGATAGCCTGTTGGAAAGGTCTTTTCGAGAACTACACATTATACCATCAAAATTTGACTCTTTCTACAATTTGACTGTGGCAAGCCAAAAAAACATTGTTTAGGGCCCCAAAACGACCCTGGAAGTACAGAAAGATGTACTGACATGAAAACATCCAAAATAAGCCAGTTGGATTAGGTGAGTGGTCACCAATATCCACCTGGAAGTTGTGTAGGGCTTCAGACAGCCCCAAAAGTGTATAACCAAAAATTACAAAGAATTACATAAGAACGTGCTAAACTAAAAATTATCAAGAGGAGCCAGTTGGAATAGGTGGGTGGCCACCAATATCCACTTGGATCAACTGATCTATTACATAATTGTATTTTTTGTTGGGCAGTTTGTTAAGGAATATTGTGTCCAGTTCATGTGGATATTCTCTAAAATGATATATATTTTAAATAGGCTAGTAGGAGAGCTAGTCTTCCCGATTCTCTGCCAACATTTTGTATCATATTCTTTTGTTTTTATTGTTCACTTTGGCGCAACAAATTATATATAATACAATGTTCAGTTTCTTTAGAAAAAATAAAAAATAAAGGAAAAACTATATGAATATGGATGGAATGAGTCATGAGCCCTCTTGGAGTGGGTAAACGATGGAATATAAGTATAATATGGATTATGTCTACATAAAATGAAAGGGTGATGAAATAATAGATGGTACCTAGGGAAAATGATGGAATAATAATGAAAGGGGAATGACATATAGGAAAACCACTAGGAAAGTACCCCACCAAGCAAGAAGACACGACAATTAGAAATAAGACTTGACCCCATCATGCAACGACCAAGTGAGGGAAGTAATTGGAACATCATGAGCACAAGAGAAAAGTAATGGGATATTTCTCCACCCATAATAAACCTGCAGGGAGTAGCACCTCTAACAAAATGAAGATACATGATATGCAAAGGCACCATCCTCATGCTAAGTATCAAAAATATGTTGAAGGAATAATATGATGTGTAATGTGTGCACCCTTGACCCACACACTAGGTCCACTCATCAATATGTCATCATAATGAAAAATAATATCTCAGTAAATTTGGTGCTATGTATCCATCATATGATATAACCCTGCTAGGATCTAGGAGCAATTGAAATAGCCCCTTCTGCAACTGCACAATGAATAATCTTTCACAATCAATAATTAGCTACCAAGAATGACTGGATCATGATGAAAGAATCCCTCATACTACACCGGGGTAAAAACATGTATTAAGGGAAAGGTTTTGTCTAATGCTTCGTTGCTAGATTTGGGAAACCACTTTTCATGTCCACGTGTCTTCCATTGCTTTCTCTATCCATCTGTCCTCCATTTCTTTGTCCACATATATTCTACAATGGTTGAAAGTACTTACAACCCTTCCCATTGTCCTTCTCGATTACCTTTGGTATTGTTGTTCCTTTCCGTGAGTGCACAAGAGAATTGGCAGGGACCGTGGTGGTGTTTTAGATGCACATTTCAAAAGAGGAGAGGGTAGACCATTTGAAGGAGGAGTGAAGTACATTTGAAGGAGGAGTGAAGTACATTCGATTAGAGAAACGGTACCAAGAATACCATTGTTTTTGCAGCTAATAAGACAATAATGCACCACTTTGATATTATTGAGAAAAACAATATTTACAAAGAAGGTTAAACAATATATGATTTTGACCATTTTCAATTTTCCATCACTAGAATCCAACCAACCAATCTCTACTAAAATTACAATTTTGAATTGATGAAATTGTCGTTTTTAATGTAGAAATGGATTTAACACTCTCGAATACTAGATTGTGCAATGTTAACATCTGATATTTGCGATTACATAAATCTAAAATGATCCTTGTCAGATTTCAAGGAAAAAATGTTAGTTTCCATTTCCATTTGTTAGGGACCTAACCTCCCTAACCCCTCACATAGGTAGAATAATATAATTCCATGTAATAAAGGCCAATATTAATAAGGCCTAGAAATAAGGAAGAATAAGTCAAATGTAAGAAGACCTAATAGAAGCTTTCGCTTTTAGAAGGATCTTCCTCTAGATTGTTCTTTTGGATAGATAGATTTAGTATAAATAGGAGTAGAGGGTATGAGCAATCTTGTCTTGGAGATTATTGTAATAGAGCTCTGCTCTACTGGAGGTTTCCCCCTCGAAGAGGTAAGTGAACATTGCTATCATTAATCGAGTTTCTCTTTCTGGTTTTAGTCTGGTATTGTTCTAGTTATATCATTGTTGCTCTTCCATTTATATGCTAAAATATTTGTGTTCTGCATACTATTTTATATCTGGAATACTACAAGTGGTATCATAGCACCTTCCTTGACAGAAAATTGTGGGTTAATTTTTTTTCCAGGGTAGAGACATATTCTGATGTCTTAAATCTACATATATTTGTCATTCAATGCATAAATCCACGGTCGGGGAAACATACACGTGGTTTTTAAGCGCACATCTATTGGCCACCCTTGTAACCCATGTTGGTACCCCTTTGAGTGGTAGCGCATCAGACAACACCTGTATACAGATCAACCTAGATATTCTAAATCCCTCCATAGATAAACCGATCGGTCGTCGGACTACTATAGTGCCACTAAGAACAACACTCGGGAAGATACTCTCTAGTACATGGGTAGTTGGGTAGTACGACTAAGGGCACGGTCTAGCCTCCTTAGTTGGTGCCCTGAGATATTGGGCAGAGTATTACTATTGGACCCCACACATATATTACATATCTATAGCATAGGGAAAACCCTTGTCTGTAGAAATCGTGAATATCCTACCCCTGGGGAGGGAAACAAAAACATAACAGACAAGCTCTATTGCCACGTAACTGTGCCTTCTGCATTCTGGTTGCAAAATTACTACATATTTATTCCTGTTAAGCATTTGGGCATTTTGTCACTGCAGTATTATTCAAGTCGGAGTATAAATTTGTCAGCACACTTATTTGGGACCTATCCCACTGGGTTCCTCTCTTTGCCCCGATTCCAGTGATACCTATCATTTTTAACACAATTTGTTTTTATGGACCCGACCCTTTTTCGACACCCTTATTTGGACCCTATCCCATTGGATCCCCCTTTTCGCCCTGGTTGCAGTGGTACCCATCATTTGACACCCTTCTTCTTAGTGGTCCCACCCACCCCTCCATACCCCTTTTATTTCGCTTATACCATTTGCCTGATGAATACCACCCGAGCCCAAGAACTCAATACCCTCCAGGAACAATGTTCCTACATCAAAGACCTCAAAGCCACCTTTGAACACTTCACGGGTCGTTCCTAGAACCATTCCTCTTCTGAAAAACCCTCTTATCAAGATGACCATGACTCTTCCCATTTCCAAGGTCCTCATACTACCCATTTTCTTGAGACCTCTGCCCTCTCGGAATTGAGGTGAACAAATTTGATGGATCGGATCCCACAGGATGGGTCACCCAAATGGAACATTATTTCTCTTGGCATGGCATTATTGATGATCTATCCAAGTTTCGTTATGGTGTCCTACATTTGGATCTAGAACAATGACAATGGTGACAATGGAGAAAAAAGGCATGCCAAGGGTATGTTGCTTGGACAAAGTTTCTGGCTGAACTTTATGACCGCTTTGACTCTAACACCCACCATTTAGGTCATTTGACCAAGTTAAAGCAGTTTGGGATAGTGGAAGACTTTATTTTCGCATTTGAGCACTTGTCTTTCATAATGAAGGGCATGTCAGATGCTTTCTTTAGGGAATGCTTTATCAGTGGCCTCAAAGATTAAATCTGTGCCCATGTTCTCATGGCACACCCCCAAACTTGGTTGGAAGCTACTCAACGAGGCAAGGAAGTTCAACATATTGTATCCTCCCAAACCTAGAAACCCTCCTTTCCTCCTCACCCTAAACCCACCAATTATGCTCCTCCTGCAACTCCCCTCAAGATCCATAAATTAACCAGGGCTGAAATGGTTGAACGTCAACTCAAGGGTCTTTGTTATAATTGTGATGACAAATATTTTCTTGGGCACAAGTGTACGGAACAAAATATTTTTATGGATGTGACTGATGATATTTCTGAAGAATATGTTGTTGTTCCTCCTGTGGAGGAACTACCACCGCCATTTTTTCTAACCCCACCCTTTGATCCACCATATGTTGACCCAGTGATTTCACTTAATGCCCTCACTGGCTTCTTTTCTCCCCAAACTCTCAAATTAATGGGTTACATCAAAAATAGGAAAGTCATCATCCTTGTGGACAATGGTAGCACCCTTAATTTTATTCATTGTCACATTTCCCAAGAAGTCGATTGTTACATTTGTGCCATCAATAATTTTCAAATCATGATTGCCAATGGTGGTTCCATGAAATGTGGGGGACGATGTGAAAATGTGTGACTCCAAATTGGTTAGTATCACCTGAAATCCCATATGTTTGCTATAGACATGGGTGGTTGTGACATTATTCTTGGTGTCGAATGGTTACTCACTCTAGTCCCCATTCTCATGGATTTTAAGGACTTAATTGTGCAATTCCAACAGGAGGGACAACAATATAAGTTCCAAGGCATCACAATAGGCTCCCCTGAGATCATCAGTTCCCATCGCATGGAAAAGCTCCTAAAAAAAGGTCATTCGGGCATTATAGCCAAACTCCACTCCATTCATGATGTTGAGACACCTTATGTGCATCCTAACCTCCAATCTATCCTCTCCCGCCACCAAGTTGTTTTTACCACTCCCAAAGAACTTCCCCCTTCCTGTGGAGTCCATGATCATTCCATCCCTCTCATCCTAGGAAGTCTTACTCCCAATGTTCGGCCTTATCATCATCCCTTTGCCCAGAAGAATGAAATTGAGAAAATTTTTCACGAATTGCTAGAAGCAGGTGTTATTTGTCCCAGTGCTAGCCCCTATTCTTCCCCTGTGATCATGGTACTCAAGAAAGAAGGTACTTGGCACATGTATCCTAATTTTTGTGCCCTCAACAAACTCACAATCAAAGACAAATTCCCCATTCTTGTCATTGATGACCTCTTGGATGAATTGAGTGGTGCTCAATACTTCACCAAATTGGATCTACGTTTTGGCTACCACCAAATCCGTATGAAAGAAGAAGACATTCCTGAGACTGCATTTCACACTCATGAGGGTCATTATGAATTCATGGTAATACCCTTTGGATTGTGTACTGCTCCTTCTACTTTCCAAAGTCTTGTGAATCATGTTTTTCGTCCTTTTCTCCGTCATTTTCTCTTAGTTTTGTTTGATGATATTCTCATCTATAGTAAAACTTGGCCATCCCATCTCTCGCATATGAATCAAGTTCTCCATCTACTCTCTAAGCACCATCTTTTCCTCAAACAATCTAAATGTGCCTGTGGTGCCTCAAAAGTGGAATACTTGGGTCATATTGTTGACAAGGACGGTGTCTGAGTGGATACTAAGAAAATTGAATCTATGCAGGATTGACCTCGCCCTAAAACTCTTAAGAGCTTGTGTGGTTTTCTAGGTTTAACGAGCTATTATAGGAAGTTTGTTCGAAATTATGGAAAAATTGCAGCTCCTCTCACTTCTCTCCTTAAAAAGAATTCTTTCACTTGGACTTTAGCTATGGATCATGCCTTCCAAGCCTTGAAAGATGTTATGTGCTCGACCCCTTTCCTAGCACTTCCAGACTTCACAAAGACGTTTGTATTGGAATGTGATTCTTCTGGGAAAGGAATTGGAGCCGTCCTCATGCAAGACGGCAGGCATTTGGCCTTCAGTAGCAAACAACTTTCAGAGAGACATTTGGGTCAATCCATTTATGAAAAGGAAATGTTAGTTATTCTGCAACACTTCATCAAGTATGAGCCATTAGTGAATTAATATGAGTTAATATGCCTTATAAGAAGAAGCATGTACATCTTGAAGTGTTCGATTATTTTGAACAAGAGATGTTTAATGCTTCTTAATTTTTAAATTTTGTTTTCTACTTGTACTATGCTCTTTGTGATGTCACCTTATGATTAATGATTGATTATTGTGAAATACACATAGGCTCAATATTAGCTTTCTTTATTCAGTAACTAACTATATAGTGCTACAAAGTTATGTCTTCTATTTTTTTTTCCATGTAAAAAATTCACTCGAATTTATATTAAGTATAAATTATTTTACATTCTAATGCTACAGCTGTAGCGAATCGAGAACCAGTCAAACAATATAAAATTGTTCACCATACAAATAGAAAATTGTCTCCCCTGTCTATCAAAATACGCCCAGAAGTGCTGAGCCACCCATATCGCTGGAGGATGGCGAACATAAACTGCTGCAAAGATTCGAATCAGAGAGCCATCTATCAAACTCCCAACTGTGAGAACTATGACACCAAAAGCTGATATTACACCCATAGTCAAAAACAAAAAAGCGCCCAGTATGTAGTCTGCGATCTTGGAATGGACAGAGAGCCATTACCATCATCTCCCAACTGAGAAAGAAACTATGGCACTAATCTGAAATTGAAAAACAGTAAGACTAAAGGAGGCTTGA
This sequence comes from Picea engelmannii, assembly GCA_009831015.1. Lineage (NCBI taxonomy): Eukaryota > Viridiplantae > Streptophyta > Pinopsida > Pinales > Pinaceae > Picea > Picea engelmannii. The sequence continues at coordinate 581,695 of ML785412.1, forward strand.
ATCTCCTTCGAAGAGATTGTAGGAGGAAACTGGACTTTCAATATCATTTTCACAGTGGTAGACAGAGAGCCTACCCACCACGGCACTTAGAGCCGTCTTTGATAGAGCGTCAACAGCCCCATTGTGAGCCCTGGGAATGTGGCAGAACTGTATGTCGGAAAAAAAATTTGCCAGCATCCTCGTTTTCAGTTTCCAGCCTTCTAAGTGGACAGAATTGAGCTCACTGTTTTGATTAATCCAGTCTAAGACAAGTTTAGAATCTCCCAAAACACAGATATGGTTTAAAGACCAAAAATTTGCGAGTGAAAGAGTGACCCATAAACCCAAGAGCTTAGCTTTGTTATTAGTTCCAGCTCCACAATTAAGGAACCAGTTTGTAGTCCTGGACTGGTGGGCTCTAAATGTGCCTCCTGCCCCACAACAAAGACCGTTGGAGAGAGCAGCACCATCAAAGAAAACAAAAATGGTGCCATCCGTCCACTGGAATTAAACAGCTTTGTTATGAATCACCTTTTGGGAGGACGGCTGCCAATTGAAGTTGGAGAGAACTTTGTGGATGACTACTTGACAAGAGGGATGCCGTCCCTCGAAAATAGACAGATTTCTCTCGATCCAGATTCACCAACAGACTGTGGCAGCCAAGGAGATAGGGGCCGATTTTCTTTTATGCCAATCTACAAAACACTCAAGGACAGAATCACCCTTCCAGACCAAGGTAAGAGACAAAAATTGTAGTAAGCGCATCCAAACAGTCACAGTAAATTCACAATGGATCAGAAGGTGATTTAAATCTTCTATGGCTGAGGTGCAAAGAGGACAGCGGCCAGGGCCCTGCCAGCCTCTTCTTTGGATCGCCTCCCAGGTGAGCGGTCTTTTCTTTAAACAAAGCCAAACGAAAAATTTTAACTTAAGTGGAATGGGACAATTCCAAAGTTGAAGAAGCAGCGGGCTCGCTTGATTACAATAAACCATTTGGTGGAGAGCCACATAGGCATTACTTACTGTCAAGATACCAGATCCATCCCCCCCTGCCCACAGTAGAGAATCAAGGAAATCAGCTAGCGAGATTCCAGCCGCTTTCAGAGCTCTAGTATATGAATCCCACTCCTTTGCAATCGGTTGAGGAAGTTGAAGGGCGCTGCTAGTGCACCAGCTGTCCTGGAGAAAAATATTGTTTGTAGCCACCTTAACCTGTGCAAGACAGTGGAGACTATTACTTTCGAGCTGAGATCTGAGAAAAGGTGAGAGGATGGAGAGATTCTCTAGTCCAAGGATCTTGTCCCTACCGAGAAGGATCTCGGAACCTGTACCGGGCTTCCAACGGAGCCAGTGAAGTACCACTGGGGAGGAAGAGATCAATCCCTTCCAAAAAGGGGAAGCCCGTTTCATCTCCAGGGAGGGCCTTCTTAGCCAGCAAGTAAGGGAAAGGCTGCCAAGGTACTTAGCAAAAATGAATTTCTGCCAAATGCTTCTAAGTGTAACACCTCTCCAGAAGGAGCAAGCCAGAAGAGCCGAGTTGAACATAGACAGGTTCTTTAGTCCCCAGCCTCCTGCCTTACGAGGGCTGAAGAGAGACTGCCACTTGCATAGGTGAAAGCAATGTTTATCTATCCTGTCATTCCATAAGAAATCGCAAGCAAGTCTTCGGAGAATAACAATAATTTTGTTTGGAATACGCTCAAGAGTCATCCAGTATACAACCAACCCCTCAAGCACTGCTTTGACTAAGATGTATCGCCCCCGAAGAGATAGCCACTTGTTGCACCAGTGAGTTATCTTCCTTTCAAAAAGTGCCACAAGCCAACACCAATCAGCAGTAGTGGAGGCTCTCGGCAACAACCTATAACCCAGGTAGCAGAAGCCTTTTTTCAAATCAATGAAAGAAAAAGGGATGGTGTCTTTGAGTAGTAAGAGCTCAGCCTCCGAAACTCCCCAAAAATGGACCGAGGATTTAGTGGTGTTGATGGACAGCCCCATAGCAGTACAGAAAACTTGTAGAATGTCCATAATAACTAGCCATTCTGATGGCTCAGCTTTTGTCAAAAGGAGAATATCGTCTACGAACAATAGATGAAAAATCTTAATGAATCTAGACACCTTTATACCTGAGATCTTTTGTTCAGCAAAAGATTTTGCAAGGAGCAGGTTGAGACTTTCCATAACAAGAATGAAGAGGTAAGGGGAAAGAGGACAGCCCTGTCGGAGTCCCCTTTCGCTGTTGAAAAAATTTGTCGCTTCTCCATTGATCAACACCGCAAAGTTTGCACTTATAACACATGCTAGAATCCATTCAGTGAACTTGTCGCCAAAACCCGCAGCAAGTAGAGTAAGTCTCAAGAAAGCCCAGTCAATACAGTCAAAAGCCTTTTTTAGATCTAATTTCATGATTAAAGCCTTCATATTTTTCTGTTTAATAGAGTGAATGCACTCATGAGCCGTTACTATGGCATCTTGTATTCTCCTTCCTTTTAGAAACCCAAGTTGTTCCGGTGAAAGGCTCTTTTCCAGAAAAGGTTTCAAGCGATTTGCAATGACTTTTGAAACAAGTTTGTAAATAAGATTACACAGGGAAATTGGTCTGAAGTCATTAAAGGAGACAACATTGTTTTCTTTGGGTATCAAAACCAGAAAAGTGGAGTTTAAGTTTTTAAGGATCTTGCCCTTGATACGAACGTCTTCGACCATCGATAGGAGATCCGGCCCCATAAGTTCAAAGAAATGAGAGAAGAACTCTGTCGTCCAGCCATCAGGGCCCGGACTTCTCTCCTTTTTGAAATGCAACAAAATAAGTTTTAGCTCCAGTAGGGAGACAGGCTTGTAAAGATCTGTGGCTTCTAAGTCTGTAACCAATCTTGGGTACAGGCTGGCTGTTGAAACTTTTTCTTGAAGTTGATTGGAGCCGTTATCTCCAAGGAGCTTTTTGAAATGTGAAAACGCCTCCAACTTGATCTCCTCTTGACCCCGACGCATCTCTCCATTTTCGCTTTGTATAGTCCAAATGCGTTTTTTGTCCCTGTTGAAGCTGGCCAATTTGTGAATTTTTTTTGTGTTTGAATCTCCCCATTTGAGCCAGGTTGCTCGGTTGCGGAGTCTCCATGCCAATTCCTCTTCTTTTAATATGTAATCCCTGCGCTGTTCAAGCTCTTTTAAATAAGCGGACTGATCAAAGGACAGGGCTGTTGTAGAAGACCGTTGAATAATCTCTTTTATCTCCAGGTCGAGCTTTTTTAGAATTGCCTCCTCCGATTTTTTCTTTTGAAGGCTCCAAGACTTTGTGCGGGCTCTTAAATCCTTGAGTTTCCATTGAAGGCGCCGCTGCGGGTTGTCTTCTAATTGAAAACGAGGGTCTGTCCAGACTAAATGGACCAAATCATTATAGTTCTCTGAAGCTAACCAATGTTGATTGAACTTAAATGGAACAAAAAAAAACTGTAGGGGGCTATTCAGCTTTAAGAATATAGGAGCATGATCGGAGTAATAAGGATACTCCACCCAGGAAGTAGGGAAAGTAGCGGAAGTCAGAAAATTATTGGAAATTAGGAATCGATCTAATCTTCTGGCAATGGCCTCCTCTCCGGCGCGCCCATTACGCCAAGTGGGAACAATGCAGCTCGGCAAAATGTCAACCAAATTAAAGGATGAAAAGAGATCTCTGTAATACGCCCCAACTGAAGCTGACAGAGGTAAGCCTCCCCAGTGTTCGTCTGAAGAAAGTGTTAAGTTAAAATCTCCACTGAGGATAAGGTTAGGGATGGCGAGTAAACCGCTTGCTGCAAGTCGCTTCCAAAATCGTGACCTGTCCAGACAAGGTGCATACACATTTAAAAACACTATCTCTTGGTTGATAGCAAGGCATCGACCCTTCAGCAGAGTGCCCCCACAAGTGATATAGGGAACCAAATCAAAGAAGACCGGATCCCATGTCACCAGCAATCCTCCAGAGTTGCCGATGGAGCTAACAGCCGCCGAAAACCAGGATGGGCAGAAAGAGTGTACAAAAGCTCTGGAACTGTGATCAGATGAAAGTGTTTCTTGAAGAAGAATGAGATTTGGTTTGGAGTTTTCGAGCAGTTTTCGAAAAGAGGCTCTCTTGTGAAGTCCTCTGGTTCCACGCACATTCAAAGAGAGCACAATCATTTGGAACGCGCAATAGCCTTCAGCGCTCTAAGGGGGGCTTTTTCAGATTGTGTAGGATCTGTTGGGGCCAACTGTTGAGAAACAAGCTTATCTTTCTTTTTTCTAGAGCTTCTGGTTTGTAGAGGAGATAACTCTACCCCCAGGCCACGCGACCAAGCATAGGACTTCTTTTCCAAAGTTGAAAGCTGTGACGAGGAGGCTCCCTCCATTGTTGGAACTGATAAGGGTTCATTTCCCCTGAAGGCTTGGAGCTGAGTAACAGTTCCTGTCAAGATAGATGGGGAGGCCTCCGAGCTCATCGCTGACAGTAGTAGATCCTCATTTTCAAACGGCTGACTGTAGCCCGGGAGAAAAGCTGGGGACTCGGTTGGCCCAAGGATAGGATTCGGTGAACTGGGCTGCCCACTCTCTTGAGCTGGAAGGGGATGTTGCAAGGAGGGTGATAAGTTATGTCTTCTATTTATGTTATCCCTAATTGCCAAACTAAGATAAGTCAATACATTAAACAATTCACAAACTTGTCGAGGGTATTTGTCATGTAATTTCTCATGCTACTTCAATATAGACATAGACATGGTTTTCATTTAAGGTCAACCATATACCATGAACTGGAACCATTAAGCTACCAATACTAAAGTTGATTTCCAACAACATATAGTTGTCATAGCAACATGGTTTAACTACCAACACTAAAGTTGATTTCCAACAACATATAGTTGTCATACTAACATGGTTTAATTCAAACATGTTCTTTTCGTATAAAAGCTAAGACAATTCTAGACACTTGGATCCCTACATAAACCTGTGGTTAAAATTAATACTCCTTCTTTACGTTCCTGTTGGATAGATCAACTACATGAGTACCTTGTGGCTTTTTTTGATGGAGCAGCCCAGGAAAATGGATTGTGCAGTGGCGTCCGGGGTATCATAAAACTTTCAACAATAAAAATTTATAAATGGTACTTGAATTGTGGAGCAGGAACTAATACGAAGGCATAACTAATGGGTGTATGGGCAACATTTTTTATAGAAAATCATTTGCCCATCCACAAGCTTCAGATTCTGGGAGACTCCAAAGTAATCATAGACTGGTTAAATAACAAGAGTGATCCGTGAGTTAGCTCCATAGAAGGTTGGAAACAAAGAACCAAGATGTTAAGAAGTAAGTTTTTGGCCACCAACTTTTTTCACATTTATCGTGAATTCAACAAAGAAGCGGATGAGCTATCTAAGAAAGCATTATTGGAACCAAAATGATATATCTCGCTCCACAACTGGTTTGGCAGTATGGAGGGCCAACGATGCCTTATCAACATCTATTAGCGGTTCCCTTACTATTTCTCCATTTTTGGAAAGTATATCACAGTTTTGAGTTCTAGCCGGGATATGTATTTGTTACATTTACTAGATTGTGGTGGTTTTTTATTTAAGGCTTCAAGTTTTGTTGTATTTGTCGGAGAGTTTATTGGTCATGTATGGAGCTCTATTTGGATGTACATTGAAAGTTTTCTCAGGTTTTTTCGTTCGTGGTCAGCTATATGCCATGACATTAAAGGCAAATATAATCTTGCGAATGTAAAAAATATATTTATTTAATAGCTAATTTTCTACACCCAATCCTTTATTTAAAATATAATCTAGAAAAGATTAAATATATGTAAGGGTAAGTAGTTAAATTGTTACGTAGAAAAAATCCTTATCTTACAAATAAGGTTTTCATACATCAATTTGTCATATGGTTAGACCATATTCTTAAATTATATTTTTTTCTTTGAAAATGGTATCAACATAACATAAAGTAGAAGACATAGGCTTAGTACCTCTAACTTCTGGGAAATCGAACCAAAAAATTGCATAATTGACACCATCCTACTAACAATAATACTAAACTTTCATAACTAACCTTAATTAAATTGTTTTATTATAATATCTGAACGAAAATTCGGAGATGTCATAATAACAAAAAAATAAGATCAGCGAGCAAGTAGCATTGGTGAGTTTGTTATAAAGAATTATTTTTTAATACTTTCTTAAATCGTTTAAATGTGTTTATTTAAACAAGGGCTGCATGACAATCCAGTGTTTGTTGAGTTAGTTGGGAAATATATGTTGAACAATGAAACTTTTTTCCCAAGAGAAATTACTCAATTTTATAAAGGGTACAGCCTTACAAGAAAGTTGAACAATGAAACTTAATATAACTAAATGCACAAGTAATAAATATTTTTTGTCAAAAGATAATAATTGAGGATTGTTTGTTATTCAAAATGTATAATGAAAATTAAAAATGGAACTATAATATTTATAAATATAATATAAATATAATAATTCGATTTATCTTGATCGTATATTTTCTTCTTTTAACTATGATTTAATTTATTTTATTTTAATTAAAGATAAATCTTGGAATATTAAAATAATATTGTTTAAATATTTCAATTTTATTTTATTTTTTTAATCATGATTAATTTAATAATATATAACCATATTGTCAAATATTTAGACATAATTATTATTAATTTTTATTGTACAATTATTACCATTTATTGTATATATCAAATTCATAAAATATAAATTATATAATTATTACTCAAATGAATTGTGGAATATTAAAATAATATTGTTTAAATATTTCAACTTAATTTTATTTTTTCATCATGATTAATTTAATAATATATAATATCATTACTAATTTTTATTATATAATTAATTATTACCATTAATTATATATATCAAACTCATAAAGTATGAATTATATAATTATTCATAAAATATGGATTATATAATTATTACTTTTTTATAATATATGCCATGCCAAAGTCATTTATTTTACGCTCTTTGTTGTATATTGTCTAATCATTTTTCATAATTATTTTGTACTTAACACTTAACTATTTACTAAGACAGGGCAACGTGTAGTTTCGGTTGTCAAGGTTGCTAGGGCTACTTACAACGAGCTAGTCAAACACATCGAAACTTTCTGCCACGGTAGTCAATGATGTGAAGGGAAATACAAATCAGCCCCCTCTATTCTAATAAAAAAATGTATAATTAATTATATACATCGAATAACGTGAAGACTGCAATAAGACATCAAAGATATTAACCAATTAAATTTTAAAAAAATATTTTTTTTATTATATAAAAAATAGCATATATTAATTTCCTATATTATACATGGGTAATAAAACACAAATATAAAGTCAACCAGAAATTAATACAAAGTCAATAAGCAACTCATTGCTATAATCCCAAACCTTTGCCAAAAAACTAACAATAATCTTTGAAAAAACAAAAACAAAAAAAACAATAATCTTTGAAAAAGTTCATAACTTCTAAACTTACAATGAGAAGTAACATAATTATTTAAGTCATCTGATAATACGTTGACCAAATTTATCCGCATTACGGAACCCGTCAACGGCTTAGGACAACTTTTTTGCGTAGTGATTTTAAAAATAAATTATTAATTGAAGTTATCGTTGGAGATATAAAATAAATTATTAATTGAAGTCATCGTTGGAGATATTAATATAAAATTTATATATATAAAACAAACTGATTAAATTTAACTTTGCACTTTAATTTCCTTTTATAATTTAAGGTAGACGTAAATTGAATTTTGACCAGTATGAAAGTTCTGTTGCAAATGTTGATGAAACATAATAATTATTTTAAAATTAGTGAATAATTGAACAAGTCACGTGCGATATCAAATTAAGTCCTAAATAATGACTCGCAATGTTACACTCTAAAAGTAAAGGTAAATGGGCTTTTCCAAGGTAAAGGTACACTGCCATTGATTTGAAAATAAAAGGTAATAAAAGGTGTTATAGACAAGTAGGTTTCATAAGTACTTTGAAAATAAAAGATCCTTCGTATATAGGTACGTTACTAAGAGTGTTGGGAAGTTTGTTGAATGAAGATTAATTTAATTTTTTTAGTGCTATGATGGTTATTTTTTCATGATTATATTTATGGGTGTAATTTAAATATTTTATGTTTTTATTTTTATTTTTTTGTCGATTACTACAGGAATATGGTAGTATGATTGTTGAAAAATTCACAATTTTATAGTGCTCAAATCGTATTTATAAATGTATAAATCGATTCAACATCCTCAAAAACCCCAGGACACCCAGAATATGTATGTTGAACTACTGAAATATTGCATTCCAATTATTTTTCTAAATTTCTAGCCGTTTTTGAACAAAACCCATCGGAAAAGATGCCCGAAAAATGGTAAAACTTTTAGACTACGTCATATCCATGGGTCTACGATTAGTAAGTTGATGTTGTTATTAAGAATTTATTTTGAGTTGGGAGCAAATTTGGAATGGGTAAGAGCTTCTTCATGGAGGACAAGTATTGGAAGTTGTCTAATAAGAAGACGAACAATATCAATGTGAAAAGAAGAACAAAGTATTGTTATTTTGGCATTGCTTTGGGCAATTCCTCTATCACCTGATTTTGTTTGAGTTTTATCAAGAACAAAAACCTTAGAATAATGTCATTTTTCAATTAAATCTAAAAAAAATGATCCACCAATTTTAAAACGTTTCTAAATTCATTTTTTTTAATGGATTATATAAGTGTTTTTCGAATCCTTGAAACAAAGTTCAATTTTGAGCAGAAATTGACCTTATACTATCATTGATCTTCTATGTTTCCAAACTCATTCTTTTAAACCACCCAAAATTTGATGTGTTTTCCACTTAAAGCTCTTAGAATTCTACAAAGCTAAATGTATAGAGCCTAGGATGCAACAATACTCCATTTTCTTTGTGGCTAAAACAAAAAATTTAAATTTATGGAACATTTGGTCAAATATTGAAAAACAAACCCTTGAAATCCTAGTATTTCAAGTCTTGCGAATCTATCTTCTTTAGCTCTCACAAAACAAGGGTAGGTAAACAAGAGTTTGTAGTGTTTAACAATAACAAGATTGGCAGAGGAGGATAGCAATGATATTGGGTTGGTGGTGACGGTGACAAGTGAATGGACAACCACATGACAGAGAATGATTCATTGAATTAATTAGTGTAGAAAAACATGGGTGGTAAGCGGTATTGGTCGATAGGTTTCACGAGGACCACTAAGTATGAGAGATGCCTACTCCTAATTACTTACCTTCGACATAACAAGAACTGAAAATGAAAGAGGATAAATGTTGTTGAATGCCTTGCTCAAGTTGAATGAAATTACGCTTTGATAATAATATGGCAAGAAGTAAAACATATAAACCAATATATTCACATTCCATAAGATGTGATACATCTCCCCCACATACAATATATGTAAAACATAATCTTCAAGAGAAACACAACACACACAGAGATAATAATTAACACATATACAATTTCACATATAGATTCAACAATGACTATTCCACCTAATTGAAAAAAAAATGTCCATATCACCACTCTCCAACCTAATTAAAAAAATAAAAATTTAAGAGAACAATGTCCTTATCACCACTCTCAATTTCAAAATTGTCCATACCCACCACTCTCTTCTTAAGCGTATCCCTGTCTTAATAGACTTGATCCATTTTCAACCTCGTTAAGCCTATCCGTATCTTAATAGACTCGATCCATTTTCAACCTCGTTAATGTATGCTTAAACATTTGGTTTGTCGAGGGGATTTTTCAACATATGTTATATTGGGCTTCGATGATGCAAATTATGAGTGTGGGGTCTTTTTTTTGTTTTATTATGCCCATCATTTTCTCGAGAAATAAAAAAATGTGATGATGGTGTCGAATTCCAAGTTCATTTTGTCTTGTCCTTTGCTTTTTTTCATCAAGGTGTTAGAGGTTCCAAAGACTTTTTGTTGTGCTTATCAATCCATCATACTCCTATCATCTAACATTTCTCGATCCCGTGGGTGTTTTGACTACATCTTCTGCTTGATGTGATACTTGACAAACCATGTGAACTTCTCAATAAATTCACATTTAATTTATTGTATTTCTCTATCTTATCCCATAAACTGTTTGTTTGTGACATCTCCTAAGCTAAGCTACACTTTCCACAACATACCTGTGAATTTCCATAGGTAAATTTCCTTCTCACATCTCATGCCATTGCTTCCATCGAAGTGTAAAATTGACCATGTCCTTCTACTTCCATTGAAGAGTAAAATTGATCACTTCTAAACTTTTGAAATCCCCCTTTTCATACTTTTTCATCTGTCGCTTAACTTAAGTGAATTCACATAACACATCTCTCGTACTTGTATTATGTCATCGAAACCTCTAGATGAATAATCCCTAAAATAGAAGTCGAATATACACTTACCTAAAGTGTTAGGTAATGATTGTCAAGGTATTTTCAATCCAATATTTCAAAGGAAGATTACACATTCTTACCCAAATCAAAACCTTTTTAATTACTTTGTAACCATGTTGAAATTACACTGTCACGACTTCATAAAGTTGACCAATTTTGTCTATAAAGCAATGGCCCTTACTAATAACTTGTGCTCCATCTCATGTTAAAATGAAGTTAAAACCCAACACCAGTTTCTCTAAGGAAGAACTTTAGAGATCAATAATCCACTTCTATATATTTTTCATTTAAGTTTACAAGCCACTAAACTTACATATTATCCCATGAGTCCAGAAATATACTTTGCCTTTCTTATCTTATACATGATGAAGCTTCAAAGTCAGTGATAAAGTTATTTATGATTCATTTTAGTTTTCCAATTCTTTTTTCTTAATATCATGTGTAAGTATCATTAATACAAATTTGCAACTATTACAAAACAATGATTAAACAATATCAATGAGCAACAATGTACTACTTCGATAAAAACAAGATCACTTAGGGCTAGAGAAGGTTTGACATTTTCTCCATAGCCTTGACATCCCAAGAAGTGGAGTCAAAGGAGCATTTTATTTGTCGATGCCTCATCTACTATGAGTTTTTAAAGAAATATTATTACCTTTTTATGGGTGTTGGAGGCAACATATCACGTTCGACACTTCTTCTTTAGGAGACAACATTTCTTTGACCCTAGATTCCACATGGACCCTTTATGGCAAGCCACTTTGATTACTTCCTTCTTTAGGCCTCTCTTTGATGAAGTAATATACAATATCTCTTTGATAGATGGTGGAGGTACCAATATGACAATGAGGAGACTCATTGCAATGCTCACTACTACAAGCTCAACCAACACCCTTAGAGCCAACCATCAACACAGGGTGACAACAACTTCCCTCCACACTAGATCCACACCTTCTCAATAGACTTGTCTTACCAACTTCCTTAGTTACACTAGTGGTTCGTTCATTGAGAGCACATAACAACCTGCTACCCTCATGTATAGTTTCACTGGTTCCCTTCAACAAGAGTCATTCTCCCGATGACATTTTTTGAATCTACCTTAAGGACTTCTTATAGTTTTGATACTATTTTGGCTGGGAAGAACGACTAACATAGTTGCCTACATTATCCCATTTTTGTTGTACTATAATAGCTATTTCGATCCTATATCCTAGGATTTTAGTGAATATATATATATATATATTCTTGAATAAAATGATTCCATTTAACTATTAATAAAACAAAGATGTATATGACACTTTACACACACACACACAAAAGGTTGCTAAATTCAACCTCCATAAACAATAGTTTATAAGCCAAAAGCTTCGTAACTTAAATCACCTAATTGCCACGAGGAGTAAAAAAAAATATAATTCATACCTTAAAGGCCACATACACACTATCCTACAAAGGTTAAACTCTTCACATGGCTTATAACC